>CM075022.1:17314150-17377291 GCA_037576675.1 Pangasius sanitwongsei
TATATATATATATATATATATATATATGTATGTATGTATGTATGTATGTATGTATATATAAATTTCCCAAAGGGTACCTTTGCCAAAAAGGTGCCAATAATTCTAGAGTTGACTGTTAAAGAAGAATTTAATTTAATTCTTCTTGCACAGGAATAAACATTACTGATTATAATTTTTGGAGTACTAAAACAGGACAGAAGGCGTCCGTGTTTGTGAGTGTGTTCTCTCAGAGCCGTAGCTTTCTCAATTTGGATTGCAAATGCAGAAAAAGAGATGCAGTGAGACTCAGAGTTTGTAATTAATCTACCAGGACGTCGCCTCTCAGATGTGCTGTGTGTCTTTAAATCTTACCCTCTCTCCAGTTCCTTCTCATCTGAGAACCACAAAGCTCTTTGAGCTCGCTACTGAAGTATAGAACGATGGTTTGTTAATAATCCTCTCTGGCATCCTCTGCACTTGTAAGAATAACCGTTCGCTCTTGTTGAGTTTGCTGCTGAGGTTAATTTGGTTGTGCAACATATACATTTCGTGTATATATGCAGCTCAGTAGATAAGACATTCGGATGTTCTGATAAGACTTCTGATCGGAAGGTCATGAGTTCAAATCCCAGCACTTCCAAGCTGCCACTGCTGGGCCCTTGAGCGAGGCCCTTAACCCTCAACTGCTCAGTCGTATAAAAAAAATGAGATGTTGCTCTGCATAAGGGCATCTGCCAAATGCTGTAAATGTTAACTCCAGCATTGATTATTTTTCTATAACAGCATTCCCCCAAGTGTTATATTCCTTACTTAACACACAGTTGTCATGAATTAAGCATTATCAAGGTTAACTGTTAATAAGTGATTTTTAACAAACATATAGATTTAAAAATAAATACTCAGGGAAGCACTGTGGGTTGCTTGTTGAAATGGAAAACGACTGAGAAAAAGGCCACAGGGACAGATAGAGGAAGAGGAAGAGGAAGAAAGAGAGGATGTGGTTAAGGAAGAGGAAGAAAAGGAGCAGCGTTTAAGAAAAAATGAATTGGTTATGAAAAAAAAACAGGATATCATTTCAGAAAAATGTGTTGGCAGTTGTAAAAAAAAATAAAATAAAATAAAGTATTCGGAGTAGTCTCCCAACCTGGGAGAGAATAAAATGACCGGACCTGTTTTTTATCCTGTGATGTATAAGAGTTCCTATGAGAGTGATTTTTGGTAGAGAAAAGGTGGAAGGTGAGGAGTTGCTTCAATTGTTTGAGCAAAAAAATGGAAATCATTGTGCATAATTTTACACAATTGTTCTTTTGAAAGGGTGCCAATAATTTTAGAGTTGTTTATACTAAGACTGTAAAATATATATATATATATATATATATATATATATATATATATATATATATATATATATACACACACACAATAATATTATTTGAAAGGGTGCCAATATTTCTAGAGTTGAGTACAGGGTTTGTGTGTGTGTGTGTGTGTAGCACAGTGTGAATTCATTGCATTCTTCACACGAGCCTCTCACCTCCCCTTTAACTGGTGACAGGTGGCCTTGTGCATTCACTAGGAACCTGAAATCCCAGCGGGGTGTGTTTCTCTCTCTCTCTTTCTCTCTCTCTCTCTCTCTCACACACACACACACATACACTCACTCACAACCCTGTGCCCTCTCCATCTCCCTTTCCAGCTACCTCGATTTTCCTGATAGTGCTGCTCCTCCATTTTGGCCCGCACCATCTCATCTCATCTCCATTTTGGATGTAGCAGAGAGCGAGAAGCCTCGGCCAACTGCAGGACATGGGCACAGAAAAGCCTTCACCAACACACACATTGCTCTCTTTATCCTCAGCACACTGAGGCATTGATCACGGCGCCACGTGGCATCGCTGCACAATTCAGTGCATCTTGCCGCCACGACGTTGTTTAAAAAAAAAAAAAACACGACTGCGAATAAATAGAGTCATATTTAATATTCATAGATCAGATTGCAGGGCTTAGCCAACATTGCAGAGTGATTTCTGGTTTAGAAACACTGGCGAGGCAAAAGATTTGGAGATCAGAGAAAATCAATGGCTGTAAAAGGATCCTCTGGAATAACAAATCACGAGCGTTTGTTTTGCTTTGTCAGAGTAGGGTTTAATGGACTCTGCTTGTGATATCTGTATTTTCTTTTTCTTCTTGCTTTTGCAGTCTGTTCTTTCCTATTGTTTCTCCACAAAGCTCTCATATACACAAATTTATCCTGTAAGAGAGACATAAATCAATAATACACTCCATTTGCTAACAAATAATAATGATAACATTCTGGCGGATGATACGCCCTATTTGGATGGGATTCATTTCACATGGAGTAATTCCACCATTTCCAGGTGATTTTTATGATTTTTATTTCCATCCAGTGTTCTTTTTGCTTCTCTCTTTATAAAATTACACACCAAATTACACACTGTTTTTTGACCAACTCTGCGTTCATGTGATCATTTTAATCTCTTCCAAATTGACACATCGGACACTGCGCCATATTTATGCATTTTTAAGCACGCATATCCATATTAAACACGTCACGAATGCTTTGGAGATGTCTCAGCTCACTTGGTATGGGTTGTATAATTTCCTGTCCATACTGCCTACACTGAGAGCACGAGAATGAAAATAAAGCCAATCAGAAGAGTGTGATCCCGAAGGCTGTTTAAATGAGCTATTATAATAGCTACATACAGTATATAAAGCCATGTTGCATTCCCATATGCAACGATATGATACAATGTTTCATTTTATAGAAATAAATGAAGAAATAAACGAAGGTGCATCACTGTAAGTTCCTTAATCAGTTAACATTTGATGCTGCAGAATAAATAAACATGATCATATGACCATGTGTGATGCAAATATTCAAGTCTATAGACAAAAAATCTAGTTTTATCACGGACGAGACGTGTAAAAGTCGCTACAGACGTCACCTCGTGAAACTAATCCCATCCGTGTAAGACTAAAGTGAACCAGAGGGATGCGAGAGGACGGATAAAACTAATCGTAAAAAACATTAATCAATCTTTTAATTTAATTCTCTTAATTAAATGAATTAAAATTCATATTTCATTATTTACACTGGGGGTAGCGATCTAACGATTTGGATTGATGCATTGATTTAAAAGGCAAAGCTTGAAACGAATCAAGGCAACAGTCATTATTATCCATTATTGATTGTTATTGATGATAACTGATTATAAATCATTTGGTATTGAAAAGGGGCAAGAAGAAAATAATTCATATTTTTTTTAAACGGATGTGTAAATAATTGAATAGTCCAGTGAGGTGTTTTCCTGTAAGTTGTGAATTAACGGTACTCCAGATTTTAAATCACATATCGATTAGAGGTTACTAAATTACATACAATCTTATAGCAGAGTTAGTGGCATAATAAAATATCGAATCAAAATCCTATCATATTGTGTGGAAGCCTGAGGTTTACACCTCTACTAGTAAGCTGCCTTGTATGTGTAGCGAGTTATTCGTGTCAAACTAACAGCGTTACGGTAAATTAGTACGCTAGCAGGTTAGCTACCTATCTAACTAGTCCATGCAGGTTTTTCAGCTTATTGCATCCTGTGTCATTTGTAAGTGATTTGTATAAAAGCATCAGCCCAATGAATAAATGTAAATGTTTGGCTTTTAAAATTATTCAAATATTTGCTGTTCCCTGCAGTCAGAGCAGCGACATTAACACACCAACACGCAAGAACAAGCGAAAGACATATACGTCTGCATAGAGTCTTCTTCTACATCCTGATTATTGAAGCAACTCGGGTTTGGCCGTGCTCTTTGTCCTGTTTCTCTAATTGTCTTTCACGTCATGAATGAGGACGTAGTAGATACGTTGTCCTGCGCCTCTTCTTCCTCTTCCTCTATCGCTTAATTTCCATTTCGCTGAACAAAACAAAGAGCTCACGTGAGATTCATTTTATCTATGCATTTAAAACACCAGAGCGAGGTTGAATTCTCGAATCTGATTGGTCAGAACGTGTTGATTATTTTTGTACACCAGCAGCTCTGACAGCAGTGCTAGCTATAATTCAGATCACAGGTTTATATGTTCTAATGTATTATTGTTTGTAGACTTGTAAAGAAGGTGCGCCACATAATCTAAGGCTAATAATAAATAGGTAAAAAGCATGTTGTTATTTAATTTAAAAAAAAAAACCATATAATTGTTGATATGGTAAAGTCTTTGATATGGTAAAGAGATGTTTATTAACCATTTTTGGAAGGAGTCTCCAGTGTCAGCACTTTGTAGCAATTGGATTTGTAAGATGTAGGAATCGATTTCCGATTTGTTGCTAGTCGTGTTTTTGATCTTATAACTTCAAGAGACGGAAAAAAGACAGGCTGGTGAGGAAATGACTGTTTATAGCTGCTATAGTGTAAGTGATAAAAGGAACTTGTTTCACAGATGGTCCACAACAGTAAATGGAAAAAAATGATGACGTGTCGCTTGTTGATAAAGTCAAAATTGTAATCTTTGGCAAATTTCTGTGGTGGTATAAGAGGATCAAAACACTTCTTGGCATGCCGTTATTGGTAAAGGGTCAACCTTGGGGTGCTAACAGTATCTTCTTTTCATCACATGGCCCTGTCACTGATAACATTCTATAACAACACACCCCTAGGAGTTTTATTGTTTACATATTTTACTATTTATTATCAAGTTATAAGCATTTCAGTTACATTATTTGAGTTGCACTGTGCAACCATAGTGTTTTTTTATTCAATGTTTGAAATATTGGTGGGGATGAAATGTAACGCACACCACGTTTATCACTGTTTAATTACACAGCAGAGCTGACACCATGTCTTCGAAAACTGCTTATGATGCAATGCTGTTTACAATAGTGTTGCAACTTGATAAACAATGCCATCACCACACCGTCCCAGCATCCCTGCACACTGTGACATTCCACTACTGTAATGGCCCTGCGTCATCCATCAATATGGCTGCTGTTCCTCTGCAGTGCTGTCTATTGAGTCCCACAGAGAGATAAAGCCATGACGGAGACTCCATCATGACGGTGACTCCATTGTGCTCTTCTCTATAATACTGGAATCTAAAAAGGGGCAAATAGCAATCAATAGACGAGAATCACCGGGAGCATTGATTATGTAGTGCACAGGCTGAACATTGAGTGTGTTCCAGGCAGTTAGTGAGAATGTAGAACAAAAAGTGACTTGGGCTATCTAACCGTTTAATATTCCGCTGTTGTTTAGTGGCACCTGGAGCACTAAAGAAGTCAATTTCTGTGTCGGGTAATGGCTTTTTAATGAGCCACGTGGAGCTGGATTGCATGAAATGTCTCTACTGCCATCTGGTGGCGAGGTAATGCTTTTATATCAAAAGTCACCTGGGTATGGTGAGGTGCAACAGCTGCTGCTACAGCTTGCCTGTTAGATCAAAGTGAAATAATAAATAATAAGCAGGGCTCCGTACAGAGACAAGTCTTCTTCCAAGTAAAAAAAAAAAAAATCAAAAATCACCATGCTTGTAAAACTGGCATGGTCGTTGGATTATTCATTATGTTTTTTTTTTAAATAATCATAAGTTGGATTGTTAGATGTCTATTATCAATAGTTTAATTCCTTTCATGAGATCTAGTCACAAAAACCTTTTTTTTTTTTTTTCCTCTGGAAACCATTCACTGTGTATACACTGTGTATACAAGTGTGGAGAGAAGATCCGATTGCAGCCTTTAAAGATCCTGAAGATTTTGGCCAGAAAAGTACACGAAAGAAATTAGACATTCTGTATCCCATGGGATGCTGTGTTTGTTGGAATCCGAACGCTGCTCATCACACCATCACTACAGTGAAGCATGGTGGTGGTAGTATCGTGTTGAGCATTTACCGTTGGCCTCTTGGTTGAGTTGAGTACTCATGCAATATCAACTTTTACATTGATTTTAACCCTACTTCAGTATCATGTTCTGTGCAGGTTCCTGACATCAAATCCCATTTCACTTCCAGGCCGTAACACTACAAAATGTGGAAAAGCTCAAGGGGGTTGAATTTAAATTTTTGGCTTCTGTCAGGATTTTGAGTCGTAACACACACCTGGTTTGGGCTCTGTGGGTGAAAAACATCAGAAATAAAAAGTTCTGACTCTAATAAATAAATATGCATGGTTTATATTTGATGTGAAGTTTGAATATAGGGTTGCGGTCATGAAATTAAGCTGTGTTGCAATCAGAAGTGGGTCAGTTTTTATAGAGGAAGTAAAAAAAAAACTGAGATCGTCTGTCATAACTACAGAATTTGAGTCACTTGTTGTCATGTGATATAAGAACTTTTCCATCTCTGCCACACCCACTTTTGCACCTTTGTTGGAATGCAGCTTTTCTTTTCTTACCCTACACCTTCTGTTTACTTGTGGTGCATGATTGCATGTGTGTGTCTAATACCAGGATTTGGACATTTGAGTGTTTCAGTGGGGAGAAAAACATGAGCAAGGCATTCAGTACATTCTGCAACTGGTCACTTGTTAGGCGCACGAGGGCTATAAGTCAATTTGGAAACAGTCTCTTGCTGGTGAATAATCTGCTACAAGTTTCACTTCCTACTTTCACTCCAGCTCAGGAGCTGCTCCTTTCCTGAAAAACAGAGAAGCAGAGACAGAGAACGAAGGCATTACTGCGACATTTCAAGGTAAATCTGCATGCAAATCTTTTTAGTATAATATTATAAAAAAAAAAGGTTACATTACAGAAAACATTTTGACTATTCTTTTATATTAAAAGGAAATGTTTGTTTAAAAAAACACACACAAACTCTATGCGCTATAAATGAATTTTGCTTGCAGCTACACTGAAATTTAACTATTGTGCAATTACTCATGAGCGTATGCTGAACATGAGAGAAACCTCTTATTTCTTCTCTCTGGTTTTTAAAATGGCTTTTTATGTGATAAATAAATAGTTTGTACTTTTCTAGTGATCCTTTGAAGAGGAAATCTGACCTCTTTATGATCAATGATCTAGCAGTTATCTTGACAAAAGTGCACACATATCACCGGTCATGCCGATGCCTCATTCACAGATTTGTTTAATTAATTCCGGGCTTAATTCAAATCAGGGGTTGAACGCGGTCATGTGTTCTCTCAGCAGACACACAGCTCATTCAGAGCTTCACAATAAACCGAGACAGCTTGTCTCAAACGTCACTAAAGAAAGAGTGTATTAAATGTCACATGATGTGTGTTTGGGTACAGTAGCAGCTGGGACAACCTGAACGGTCTGCTCAAGAGCAGCTCCATAAATCATGCCGCCTGTTTCTCTTATAGATAGTCGTTAGCAACAATGTACACTTCCACAGTCTGTACAATAATAGACAGAAGGAAATTGTAGCACTCAGTTCAATTGTGGTGTGTGTTTTGAAATTGAGAAGTTGCAGAAGGTGAGCAGTTTAATTGAAAGATTCTCGGAAGTTCCATTCCATTGCATGAGGAAGTTCACGGATTTCCTATTAGTCACATGCTGAAGCGGATAAGGTAAGTCAATGAAATACAGTTAAAGGTCTTGCTAAATCGGTGATAAATGTCGAATGAATTTTAAGACATAAGTAACCTTTTTTTAACTTTGTTAATTCATGTCATTGTTGATATGGTACAAAGTTTACACTGTCAGTCACTGAACAGATAAACGTGTTGCTTTTCTGTAAAATTAAATGCAATAACATTTGCCCAACTCTAAACTCTTTTGTTTTTGATTTTCACTATTTCACTGTATTTCACTACGCATGCACAACTGAGGAAAAAGCATTAAAGAAAAAGACACCCATTGTTAATTATCAAATTATTACAAGTTATATATTATATTGTACATTGCATAACTTGTATAACTTCAACTCTGAAAATGGCCCTGCATTGCCGTATAGTGCTCCATAAAGACAATTTCAGTCAGTTTTTTATCAGCGCAGGCCACAAGAATACCTGACTGAAATGTGTGTGTGTGTATGTGTGTATGTGTGTGTGTGTAATCTAGTGTGATTAAAAGTGTTGACTTAGCAAGAGACAACAGGAACGCTTGCGAAAAGTGTCAGCCTTCCAAAATAGCACAGAGGGTTTACGGAGGAACAGATTACACACACATGCTGCTGATCTGGCCTGGTGCCCGCTTGTGTCTGTGTGTGTGTTTGTGTGTGTCTCAGGTCAGAGTGGACATGGTGTCTCTGTGGTGTGTGTTGGCTCTGCTCACCTTTGTCTCACCGGAGGCTTCAGGAACTAACCCGGGAGTTAAAGTGAGACTCACTGAAAAGGGGCTCGAGTATGGTGAGTACTGCACTAGAGAGAAGTCTGAATAGTTCAAAAAGCAAACAAAAGTACAGTAATATATACCCTTTATGAGAGAGAAATTAAGATCTGAGAAATCTCAGTCTACTGCCATTCTGAAATCCTACACTATTTATTATAAAAAAAAAAACAGGCCTGATATTCAAAGGAAATCCATTGTATTCTCCATTTCTCTGTACCATTAAATATAATTTTTTTTTTTGTTTGTTTCTCCTGCAGGCCGTCAGATTGGCCTCATCGTGCTACAGGAGAAGTTCAAAACCATCAAAATCCCAGACATGAGCGGCTCGGAGAAAGTGTCTCCCATCGGCAAAGTCTCGTATAGTCTGACAGAGTGAGACGGCAAATCTACGCTTTTTTCTATTTCTACCTTAAAATGGACAAAATCTGACCAGGTTTCTTATTCTAGCAGATTTTTAAAAAAATATTTACTCATATCAGAATGAAACCTCGTAAAAATGTGGCAACAGATAAATAAATATTTAAAAATGTGCACACCACAAAAAAGGTTTTTTTTAACCTGCTGGATTTCATTAGAAGTTTTACGTGTGTTTTATTTTATTAATGAACACATCTAATGGTCAGACTTTCACAGATCAGATTTTTTTTTGTATATGTGCATATTTTGCATCATTTCATCGATAAATTTTCAGCTGGTTATCTAACAATATATAACGTAGAGATAATAATTGAAAAACTAGATAGTTTGGAGAGTTAATGAAGGTAAAAGTATAAAAATTAAATGTTTATATGAATTACCTATCTATTAGTTTTTACATACCATATCAAGGTTACTGATTGAAAATAACTGCCTGTGCTGTTACTCTCTACAGGGCAGGATAGTAGGGGTGCCAATAATTATGAAACCAACATCCTGTGAATAATGGAAAGGAAAAAAAACAAACATGGAACTGATGACAAATTATGACACATTACTTGTGGACTGAGACTGATAATCCTCATTATATTTCATAATTTCTGTTCCTGACAGCATACAGATCCTAAATCTGGGGTTGCCCAAGTCGGCCGTGGGGTTGGCACCGGGCACCGGGGTGAGTCTGTCCATCGGCGACGCCTACATTAACCTGCACGGCAACTGGAGAGTCAAATACCTCAAAATCGTGTACGCAAATGTCACGTGATTATCTGTTTTCTGTGTATTGTAAGATATTTGTACTGAACATGGTGTACATTGTGTAGAAAGGACAGTGGCTCGTTCGACTTGTCTGTTAGCGGCCTCAGCATCAGCGCCACCATCGGTGTGAAAGGCGATGACACGGGCCATCCGATGGTCAGCAGTGTTAACTGTGCAGCCTCTGTTGGCCAAGTCAATGTCAAGTTTCATGGAGGTGCCAGGTAATCGATCACATCTGCTACACACCAAGCTAGGCGGCAATTATCACTATAAATAAGAGTTCACAGTTTTGTATCACTAAAACTTCCAATTCTTAAATAAAAAGATCATCAGAGAAAGTATTAAATTACAAATTTAACAATTTACAAAACATGTTTGAGGTTTGCGTCTTTGATTTTGCACTTGTGCTACTAGGATAATGTAGTATGCAGCTAATAAGCAGCTAGCAGTTTAGCAGTTTAGTTGCAGAACAAGTCAGTATAAAAATCAAATGTAGAACTATATGATCATCTGAAACACTGGAAACTTTGGGCCATGTCTCCTGATGTTGGTGTGGAGTGATGCCAAACTATATGCGGAGGAAGAAAGTGATTCAGATTCAACAAGGACCTACATGCACGCTTTAAAATAAGTAAATAAATAAATAGTGTCCGACAGTATTAGAAATCATTTCAACAAGTCTGTGTGAGATCCTGAACATGGTAATTCAGACATGAAGTTCCCATTTCACTGCTAGCCTGGGAGCTATAAGCATCAACTACTTGCTAGCTACATCTGATGTCAGACAGGCTGGTTTGGGTATTTCTCAAGAGTTTATACGGAGACGCCTTGTTGACGAGAGAGAGGTCAGAGGTGAACAGGAAGGCTACGGTAACTCAAATAATCACTCTCTACAACCGTGGTGAGCAGAAAGGCATCTCAGAATGCACAACACTACGAACCTTTCTCAGCCAAGAACAAGATCTGAGGGTAAAGTTGGCACAGATTCCCCCAAACTGGACAGCTGAAGATTGGAAAAAATTTGTCTGGTCTTTTTTTTTTTAATTCAATTGGGTAGTTTCAACCTTTATTACTTATTTACTCACTATAGTGTTAGCATATATATAGTATTTATATATAGTACTATAGTGTTAGCATATATATAGTATTTATATATAGTACTATAGTGTTAGTATATATATAGTGGAAGTAAAATAAGTGACTGGGAAGATAAATATTCATTGAATACTGAATACTTCACTACAATTTCTTTTTTCTTCACTACAATTTCTTAAGTATTCCTTCACTGTTTACTGTTTCTCCACATGTTGTAATGTGTTTTGCCCACAACAGAAATGCTCTATTTCAATTGTTGATAGGTTGCATGAGAACAAATTCCTTCAATTCGGACCAGTGACTACCTCTGATGTTGTTTGTATTATGTTTATATTAACGCGCACAGAGAAATTGATATTTAACAATATTTAAAGTAACAATATTTTATTCCCTTTCCTTACCCACTCAGCTGGCTGTATAATCTGTTTAAGCACTACATCGATAAGGCTCTGCGCAGTGCACTACAGAAGCAGGTATCAACACACCAAGTAAATAAAAAGGAAGGATTATCAGGTGCTTTTCATTTCCTTAAAAATGCTTGTTTTTTCAGCTCTGTTCTCTGGTGGGTGAAGCCATAGACGAGATGAATCCCCATCTGAAAACTCTAAATGGTATGATCGGTATGCACACAATACACACTAATATTAAAATATATCTCTTACTCTTTGCCACAAACATGATTAATATCCCAGAAGACTGATTTTACATGCTTTAACCCATTTTAGTTCTTGCGCAAGTTGACAAGTACGCTGAAATCGAGTACTCCATGGTGGAGTCGCCACTCATTTCAAATTCCAGCATTGATCTCAGTTTAAAGGTGAGCTGAAGCAGAATTCTCCCTGAAAAAAAAAAGTATGGGATATGTAATATGTATCTTTTCATCTCTGAGCTCTCTGTCTCCCTTTCTCTGCAGGGGGAGTTCTACAACATCGGGCAGCATAAGGAGCCTCCGTTCTCCCCGACACCCTTCTCCCTCCCGGCTCAGGACAGCAACATGCTGTATATCGCATTATCAGCCTTCACCCTGAACTCAGCCGGCTTTGTGTACAACAACGCCGGAGTGCTCAGCCTCTACGTAACAGACGACATGGTGACTTACAACCACTGCAGGCTGTTTCTCATGGAAAAATAATACTATATCATTAATACTATAACTCTAGAAATATTGGCACCCTCTCATTTTGAGCTCAAAACCTGCTTCTCTGCCAGGAAGTTAAGACCCCAAACACACACCAGGTTTTGTAACAGTTGCTGGATTTTTTCCCCTCATTTTCTCTCTAATTTTATTTTAGCCAGTTCCCGCCCACCAGCCAGCTCTCCTCATCACAAGACAGCTGCCAACCGGGGAAGGTGAAGGCTGACATGTGCTTCCTCAGAGACACATGAAGCCAGCCAACCGCATGTTTTTGAACTTATGCAGCATTACAAGGCAGAAAAACACACAGAGGAAAGTGCTATCTGCCCTCTTCTGCACACATGAGCTCACAGATGCCCACGATTGGCTAATGTCACTGTGATTGACAGGAGAGAGAGAGTATGCAATCCCTCCCATCCAGAGAGCACGGCCAATTTTTGTTCTTGTGGACACCCGGCTGTGGGTGACGGTGGAATCATCCGGATTCAAACTCGTGATCTCCGATCACAAACGCTTTTCTGTTGAGCCGTTCGGGAACCTGAATTCGTCTGAATCTTCCTCTTTGAAATTGAAGAGGTCATCTGCATTCAAAAAGGTGCTTGAAATGTTTTCCATGAAGGACGGTCCAAGATCTTCTACAAGTGTCTTTAAGCAGGATTTTTATTTTTTTTTGTTCTTTTCATAATGGGTGCCACTAATTCTTGAGTTAACTTTAGATTCTATATAATGAAAAAGACCTTTATTTTTTCCTGTGGACTTTGTAGTGCACTAAATCACATTCATAGATTAACTGACGGTAAACTGTTTGTGACTGTTAAACCTTTCTGCTTCCAGATCCCTTCCAGTTTTCCTATTCGACTGAACACGAGGACATTTGGGACCTTCATCCCACAAGTAAGAAAGACAGAGACATCTTACAAACACAGAGACATCCAGCTCATCTTGTGCATACAAAGTGGTTTTCAAAGACAAAAAGTTATACATATTAGTAGAATAATGGTTAAGAATAAATTTCACCTTCAAGATGACGGCTAAAGTGAATTAGCATGATCTTACTGGCCATTATTAGCATGTTTAGGTGAAATATTTCCTTAATTGGAAACATTTAATATGGGCGTTTTTTGTTGGAGAGTGAAAATTTTGGTTGGCAAAGTATCCTAACTTAATAGGGCAACCTTGGAATTATGAGGTTCTACTTGAAAATATTACTTACAATCATAGAAAATCAATATCTTAAAAATCACAAAATTCTCAGATTATTATCGTAAAATTCCAAGTTCTCAATTTATCATTAGCATGTTTGCATGAAGGAACTCTTGAATGTGCGACTCCAGATTGCTAAGCAGTACCCTGGCCTGATGATGAAGCTCCTGGTGAAGGCTGCGAAGGAGCCGAACATCTCATTTGAGACAAACAACATGACTATGCAGGCAAGCAGCACAATTACAGCCTACGCTATTCAGCCCAACGCCACGCTGTCTCCTCTCTTCGTCCTCAACGTGGTGAGTAATGCAGACGTGATGTGATTCTGTGGGGGGGTTAAATATTTGTTGACGCCTGATATGCATGTTTTGGGTTGCAGAATGCCAGCGTGAGCGCTCGGATTTACGTCAGTGGCCTCAAAGTGGCTGGAGATTTGAGTCTCAACGAGTAAGTTACAGAATGTAATAAACCGTAAATATTCTGTCTGAACATATTTGATTTTAATATATTTATTAATATATTTCTATAGAATGGACATGACATTGGTGACAAGCTATGTGGGACCATTTCAGGTACAAGGACAAACAGACCAATTTTATGACATCTGCTGAAGCACAAATCTAAATGATCGTTTTCATGTGCAACAGGTGAAATCACTCGACAGTGTTCTCTCGATGATCTTGAAAGTTGTCGTGATACCCAAGGTTAACGGTGAGTACATGATCTGATGCATTGTGATTTATTTTATTGTTTGAGAAACATTTTTTTTTTTAAATCTCTGAAATGCTCTTCACAGCTTACTTAAAGCAAGGTTATCCTCTACCTGCCATCGGAAAAATGAACCTGCTCAACACACAGCTTCAAATCCTGAAGGTATGAGAATTAAATTCTGTCAACGTTACAATAGATGTTTTTTTTTTTTTAAACTGTATCTAATCCTTGATTTTTTTTCCAGGACTATGTGTTGATCGGGACAGATGTCCAGTTCACTGGATGGGCCTTGCCTGATCTCTACTAACAGTAGATTCCTTTTACAAACAATTCTGTTTGCTTCCTTTCTTTCTAACAATTCATGACCTTTGTACGAGTTCATATATAAATAAATAAATAAATATGATATTTCTGTCTGTTTTTTTTTTTTTTTTTACACCAACTCCATCCGAGGCGTGAGGATCTTATTAACATACACCAGCCTGTTCATTAGGATGCTGCTTGCAAGTCCATTTCCTGTTGCCAGTCAGGGAGGTGTGGCTCAGAGCATGGCCTCTCTGGCTCTGGGAGTTTGCTGAGGTAATCTGCGAGAAAGAGCCATATAGCACTGATTATGGACAGTTTCACCGACTGCAATGCGCATTCTGATTGTAACCTTGAACTGAACAGGGATGCAAAAGCAAACTTAAGACCCCAATGTTAGAACTCACCTCACCAGTACATAGTCTCCCACTTTACCAGGGGCAGGATTAGTGCCTGTGGGGTCAGAGGGCAAATCTTTTCTGGGAAAAATCACTCTGATGTTGCCACGATTCCAACCGCAAAGATTCTCAGGTGACCGTTTACACTCCTGAAACATATAAAGATACATAGAACAAAAAATGCAAAACACAGCAAACACACTATTTCCTCCAGAATTATGAACTGAAAGCTTATGGAGCTTTCTCCATAAGCTTTAAGCTTTAAGCTAAACTGAAAGCAAATTAGCATTATGCAAAGAGATCAGGTTAACTGCAACGATCTTTCATCCACTTTTACGCTGCATTTGAATAAAAATTTGCAAACCCTTAGTATAGCATATGAACATCATATCAACATGGCTGCTTTCACTGGTAAATAAATGAGATTATAGTAGTATTTACTACTCGGCTGGCCATATTGATGATGGACACTCTGTTTCATGTATGTCTGGAGTGCTTGCAAGATGGCGCATTGGTAACCCGAAGTGGCAAGTACAACATTATTGATTAATATGTAAAATGCTAAATTGTATTTGTATGATGAAAATGTATATTGATTACATTGATTGTAGGGCTTTGATTGGCTGACTGAGCTACCATTTACTAGCTAGCTGACATCATTTTCAGCAAAGTAATGTAAATATAAATAGCTGATGTGACGTACCAAGTGAAAATATACTGGTAAACAGCGGTAAACATTTATACACAACACAGACTAATTTTCAGGGGCGAAAAAAAATCACTGCTCTGATCCAGCTCTAACCGCTGCAGTAAGTTAGACATCTGATAGGAGACGTAATCTCTTATGGCTCTAACGCCCATTCTGTCAGTGCAGTTCGTTTAAAAAGGGGTGACTAGCTAACCATAGCAAGTTACTTCCAGTGTTCGCGAAGGTCATAAAGTCGATAGTAAACTGTTATGAAATGTAGCTAGTGTTAGCTGCCTTGGTTTCATGTCATCACTTTGTTCACTCATGTTAGTTTGCTAGTTATAATATCAGTCCACTGAGCTAGCTTAGATATCAAAATGAGCCTCATAGAAGAAAAACTGCAAAGAACCCAACACTGAGGGTCTTTTACCAAATGTAGCTGAAAAACAAAACATGGCTTTGCTATAGAACTGCCAAAGCTGTCAACACTGTAAATCTACAAAGCTTTAAAGACGTTAAATGAAGTTTGTCGGGTTGTAATCTCAGTACGAGCTTCAGGTCCATGGTGGAAAGTGTGTGCGTGTTCTGTGAACTTAAAATCAAAATAAATCAGAATTCGTGAAAATAAATTGTGGAGATGTAACTTAAAGTGTCATTTGAGGTCTTTTCACCTTCACTGACATGGGAATGGATAGGGCTAAAAATTGTACTGTAGCCAGCCACTAGATGGCCTAGAGACATTTTCACCTCACTTTTTAATCCCTGTTATGATGTCCACCTTTATAGAGTCACTGGGTTTGGCTGAAATATTCTGCGAAGGTGCAAACCATTGTAAGAGGAAATTCAGGAGACTCATAAATTTACAATTTATTTTGAAAGCCCATTGATAAAAGTGCTATACAAATAATAGCAAATTGTACCTGATGGTGCTAGAAGTATAAAATTACAAAAGTAAAAAAAAAAAAAAAAAAAAAAAATTCATTCATCATTAATGCACGTATTGTATCATATCACACTTATTGCACACACAACCAACCTTGCACCATAACCTTGTTCACACAAAGGATTAGGATTTTCTGTAAAAAATAAATTATTTATAATTTATTATAAATAAATTCTAAACAGTGTGCTTTGAGGTTTTTTTTTTCTCTCTCTTGTGTAATCAAGAGTGCTTTCAGTCTTCCTTAACATGTGAATTGTGGGCAGGGCTTACAGAGCTATATGGAATTTGGTGTTGCTCTTCAATATTCAGTGTGCTTTGACTTTTTTTTCCATCTTCCATTTATTCTCTGAAGGTAAGGTAGGATTCTGATTCACCGTTTGTTTACCCGTTCACTCATCTCATGAAACACCACGGTGTGGATATATCCCCTCAACAGCTATACAGAGAGTCTGAATTCTTTTAAATTGGTCTCCTATATATATATATATATATATATATATCTCCATTTCAGCATGTGACTAATGTAATTTCCTCTTGCAAAAGTAAAACCACTCATGTGGTATTAGCTACCAGTTTCAATAGAGACACTATTGCATAATTTTGCTAAGGACTAAATTATGTACAAGATAAACATGTAGCATGATTTATAGAGTTGATCTTGAGCACCTCATTCAGTTTATCCCAGCTGCTAATGGAATAAAATAAAATCACAATCACAATTTATTTATATAGCACATTTAAAAGCACCACAAGTTGACCAAAGCGCTTTACACTCCCAAAGTTACAATACAAGCACATTTAAAACATATACAATAAAGACATGAAAGTTTCATTTTCATCACAAGATCTAATGTGGACAGGGAGGCTGGTCCAGAGACGGGGAGCTGCAACAGAGAACGCACGATCTCCTTTAGATTTCAAGCGTGACTTTGGGACCCTTAAAAGAAAAACTCTGTGTGGATCTTAAAAGTCTAAGCGCTTGATATAGCTGTAGAAGATCAGTAATATATTCTGGTGCAAATCCATGTAAAACCTTAAAAACCATTAAAAAGTACTTTATATGGAACCCTGCATTTAACTGGGAGCCAGTGCAGGGAAGCCATCACAGGAGAAATGCTAGTCAGGAGTCTAGCTGCTGCATTTTGCATTAACTGTAGACGTGATAATAAATTGTTTGACAGCCCCAAATACAAAGAATTACAATAATCCAGTCTAGACGAAATAAAAGCATGAATAACAGTTTCCATATCCTTAAAAGACAGAACATTTTTAGCAATGGCCCTGTGTTGAAAAAAAGCTTCCTTTTACCACAGCATTAATCTGCTTGTCAATTCCTCACATGAGTATTTAAATTACATTTATGGCATCTAGTTATTATTAAATTAGTGGATAGAGGACCAAGATGTATAATTAATTGTTTGGCTAAATCAGAGGAGCCAAACACTACCACTTCAGATTCTGATTCATTAAGCTGCAGGAAGTTCACCGGCATCCATCTTTTAATATCATTCATGCAGAGAGGACAGTTTGGAATTATCTTTATACTTTAGAGGTAGATACAACTGGGTATCATCCGCATAACAATGGTATGCAACATTGTGTTTTTGACAAATCACTCCCAGAAGAAGCGTATATAAAGAAAACAAAACAGGGCCAAGAACAGAACCTTGAGGAACCCCAGAGGAGACGTGGACAGAGGCGGAAATAAAGTTCCCTCACCAAACAGCAAATGTTCTCTCCTTCATGTAAGAAGAGAACCACTTTAATGCGTGGCCCCCGAATCCCCACCCATTGACTTAAGCAGTCTAGGAGAATCCCATGATCTATCAAAAGCGACGTTCAGATAAAGAAGCACAATTCCCTGAGTCTACCGACATCAACAAATCGTTAGACACTTTGAATAAATAAAAAAATAAGTTAAATAGTAAATTTTTTTTTAATCTTGTCATTAGCTGTGGAGGTCTTCCTTGACTTCTCGGTTACTTTATGGTTACTAAGCTCACCAGTTCTCGCTTTCTTCTTAATAAAGTTCCGAACAGTTCCAATGGTTTATGTATTTACTTACACAGTACATACATTTATTTACCCACATACACACGTAGTATATATTTCATATATATATATATATATCAAAATAGTATATATAGTATATACCAAAAGACAGCACAAACAGAAACAAAAAGGATTTGGGATATTAATTTAACTGAATTATGAGATTTTGAGAGGCTTAATTCGTACAAAACTTGATACTTCCTTCAAGGGTAGTACAATCATACAGAACTTCACCTTTAATGGTGACAACTTGTTGGCATAGACACAAAGCTAACAGTAAGGCTTACCCATGGGAGCACCACTTCTCTCCAGTTCACCTGTCAAACAGATTTGCTCTCCTCAGTGAAGCCCCAATGAAAGTCCTTCATCACGGACCCCATCAAGCGTACATTAACATCAGCTACTGTACACCATGCGCAGCAGTGAAAGACCTTTGTGTGAGCACCCTTGAAGGACGTGTATTGGAAAAGGGGTGAGCTGGGTGAGCAGGTTTGATGATGATATTAACTCATTTGGAATTTGTTAACTTTTCCTACTCTTTAATATTTTACATTCTAATGAGTAGCACATTTGATTGAAAATCTGTATAATCTAGTCATTTTTGTAGGAATTACGCCTCTCAAAATCTCAGAATTAAGTCAAATTCATATCCATTTAATTAAATTAAAATCCATTTTGTTTGTGTTTGTGCTGCCATTTGATTGTACCATCTTATAGAATAACTGAGTCTTTAGTTCCTGTGGTGGTGGAAAAAAGTTGAAGTTTCTATGCAGAATAGGAAGCGAAAAACACTTTTCTTTAAACTGTATGTGATTGTAATGTGCCATTAGGGGCAATAATACTAGAAACTGAAAGTGATAGCTAACATCACGTGAGTGGTTTTACTTGGAAGGTATATATACTATTGCAGGAGGAAGTTGCATTTGTCGCATGCTGAAATGGATACGGTAAGTCTTTTAAGCATTAAGGAAAGCCTGAGGAATGGCTGACTGAAATACGTGTAAATGTGATAACTTGGTAAGAAACAACAGGAACACTTTCCAAAATAGCACAGAGGGCTTATGGAGGAAGAGATTACACGCATAATGCTTATGCATACCTGATGCCCACATGTGTTTCTCAGGTCAGAGTGTCTCTGTGGTGTGTGTTGGCTCTGCTCACCTTCCTCTCTCTGGAGGCTTCGGGATCTAACCCTGGAGTTATAGTGAGAGTCACTCAAAATGGGCTTGAGTATGGTGAGTACTGTACTGTGTGTATTGTATGCCACAAACATCTAAACAGCTAAGAAAGAAATGTAGGAACACATATGAAAAAGAGAAATCAAGGTGAAACAACAAGCAGAGAAATCTCTGCTACTGATTCCAAAGAAATCCTAGACTGACCTAGCATAGGCTGCAATAACTAAGATAAATATTTAAAGTAACACCATTTTATTTTCCATTTTCTCCTCCAACCTTGTACATATTCATATTCCTGCAGAACGTCAGATTAGCATCACCCCCCTACAGGAGGAGCTCAAAACCATCTCCATCCCAAACATGAGTGGCACAGCAGACGTTTTATTTATGGATGTCGACTACAGAGTGACAGAGTGAGACAGCAAATCTACACTTTTTCTGTTTCTACCAATGATTGTATATATGGGTGGATCGTCAAGCCAAAATGTCTCTGAGGCCCTCGATAATATCTGCCTGTGCTGTTATTTTCTTTAGGGGAAAATGGTAGGGGTACCAATTATTTTGAATCATGTGTTCTGAGGAAAATACTGCACACTGCATACTGAAAAACTCAAAATATCACTCATTGCATGTGTTGTTCATGTGCGTTTTACTTAATTTTGATAAAGAGTCACAATACTTCTGGAAGATTTCTGTTAGCATGTATGAGAAATGTTACAAGACATAAAGACTGTCATGTTAGTATTATGTTCAAGCCTTAAAGAGATACTCCGGCCAAAAAAAAAAAAGTTACTATAGATATGTTGTAAACAGGTCTACTTGTGTCTTACAGTAACGACGCAGTGTGCTCTGTAGTCATATTTCCCGGTTTTGAGTACTAATATGTACATGCACCAGTTTGGAAAAAGATGTGTTTCATCTAGTCAGATTGACATTAGATAATATGTTATCCATTTATTATTCTGGAATAAAACTAAAAGACAGGGAGTGCTGTTCTTCTAAACTAACAGTTTCAAATGCTGTAAATCTATAAGATCATTATGGTATCGTTCCTTCAGTTGCTAAACGATGGCTAAAATGATCAGATTTAAGAATGCATGATATCAATATTATATCAATTCATGATATAATACAAAATATGACTGGATTAAGATAAAATAAGATAAGATAAGATAAACTTTATTGATCCCACAGTGGGGAAATTCACTTATCACAGCAGCTCACAGACAGCTAAAGTGCAGGAAGTTAAACACGCCGCTTGTGGACTGATTACATTCCATCATTTTGGTTCCTGACAGCATGCAGATCCAAGACGTTGAGTTACCCATGTCAGCTGTGAGGTTGGTACCTGGCACCGGGGTGAGTCTGTCCATCACCAATGCCTACATTAGCGTGAGAGGCAACTGGCATGTCGAATATCTCTTCATGTAAGCAAAAGTCCAATGATTATCTATACTCTGTGCACTGGTACATACTAGTACTAAACACTGTGTAAATTGTCTAGAGACGACGACGGCTGGTTCGATTTGGCCATTAGTGGACTCAGCATCGGTGCCACCATCGCTGTAAATAACGATGGTACGGGGCGTCCGATGGTCAGCACTGCTTACTGTACATCTTCTATTGGCCAAGTCGATATCACGCTTCATGGAGGTTTGAGGTAATCCACCATTACTGCTACACACCAAGCTAGGCAGCAATTATCCTTATAAATATGAGTTCACATGTTTTTGATGAATCACTACAACTTCTGATTACAAATAAGACATGTTATATAACACTACAACAACATCAGAAAGTATCGAATTATGAATGTAAAAATTTACTCCAAGTATAGTCGATCAGCTCATTAGGGGTGTACCGCAGTGCCATTATCTGTATTTGTAGACTGTTAAAATCTCCGTATATGTTTTCATATTCATATTTATACCAGAAGTGGACATGGTCTATACCAGAAGTCTTTTTTTTTAACGTTAACTGTACCATTATGCCCTAGAAACACCAGAAAACACTGAAAAAACAAGGCTGCTGAAAAACAGTCACGCTCATTCACAAATTAGAACAAACAGCAATTTGCAGAATGTAACTTTATTCAACTTCATTGTGTGGAACTTTCTGGAAAGTTCTATCTCCTATCTACTGTATGTGACTGAGTAAGCAGGCTAAACTGTTAGGCTACAGTTGACAACTATATACACACACACACACACAGTACTTTCTACTATAAATACGAAATAGTAAATAAACACTATAAACACTAAATGCTTCTTCAACCAAGTCAAATTTGGAACACTCACTGACTCTGGCACAGTTTTTGATGTTATATTATGTGTGTGTTAATCTGCACAGACAAACTGATATGCACAGTAATAATATTTAATTCCTTTCCCTTGCCCACTCAGCTGGCTGTATCAGCTGTTTGACGGCTACATCGATTCAGCTCTGCTTGATGCCTTACGGCCACAGGTACCTACAACACCCCATGTAAATGAAAAGGAAGGATATCAGGTGCTTTTCATTTCATTAAAAATCCTTGTTGTTTCAGCTCTGTTCTCTTGTGACTGAAGAAATAAATAGCTTGAATGGACATCTGAAAACTCTAAATGGTACAATCAATACACACATGGTACTTGTATGTTAAAATAGATGTTTCACCTCTACAGAAACACAACTAATATCCTGATAATGTCTGATATTTAAATGTTTTAATCCATTCTAGTTTTTGCACAAGTTGACAAGTACGCTGAAATCGAGTACTCCATGGTGGGGTCGCCGTTTGTTTCTAATTCTGGCATTGATCTCAGTTTAAAGGTGAGCTGAAGCTGAATTCTCTCTGAAAAGCTGGATACGGTTTATTTATCTTTTCATGGCTCTCTCTTTCTCTGCAGGGGGAGTTCTACAACATCGGGCAGCATAAGGAGCCTCCGTTCTCCCCGACACCCTTCTCCCTCCCGGCTCAGGGCAGCAAAATGCTGTATATCGCATTATCAGCCTTCACCCTGAACTCAGCCGGCTTCGTGTACAACAACGCCGGAGTGCTCAGCCTCTACGTAACAGACGACATGGTGACTTACAACCACTGCAGGCTGTCACTTATTAAAAAACAGTACTACTATACAGATAACTCCAGAAATATACTGTAGGCACCCTCTAATTAGAGCTCAAGACCTGGTTTCCTTGACAAAGAGAGTAAGCCTTGGCTGTAGGGAGTTTTACAAGGTAATGACTCCAAACGTCACTAAATCAACACAGAAATGGTTTGAGTTGAAGAGGATGAGGAAGAGCAAATGGAGCTTAGAGGAGGGTCCAAGATCTTCTACAAGTGTCTTTAAGCAGGTCTTTTGTGTTGCTGTTGTTCTTTTCATGACGGGTGCTACTAATTCTGGAGCTTACTGTATATTCTGTATAATAAACAACACCTTTACTTTGTGTAGGCATCTGTAAAATTCAACTGTTAAAATTTTAACTGTTTATGATTTAAATTGTTCTCATTCCAGATCCCTTCCAGTTCTCCCTTTCGACTGGACACGAAGACATTTGGGATTTTCATTCCACAAGTATGAAAAAACGACCTCTTTCTTTTTTTTATTTCACACACACAGAGAAATCCCAGTCAAAAGAGTGTTTTTCAAAGACAGAAGGTTATACTGTACATCTTAATAGAGCAAGAATGAGTTATTTATTAAGAATAAATTACAGCTTCAAGAAGGCTGCTAAAAATGAGTTAGCATAATGTAACTGGCCACCTAGTGGCTAGTGTTAACAGCATGGGCATGTTTAGGTAAAATATTTACTTTTATAGTACCTATATTAGCATGAAACCATTACCGTGGGCATGTTTGGTTTGAGATTATGTGACATTTCCTTAGACTGAGGTATACCTGTAGCATATTTGGGTTAATTATCCCTTAATTGAGCAATGATTAGCTGTAGCATATTTGGATGTAAAAATGTTTTAACTTGGGGATGTTTGGGGGGGAAGTATCTCTTTAAAGATCTTATATTTCCAAGGTCTAAATTTATTAGCATCATTAGCATGTTTGCGTGAAGGAACTCTTTAATGTGCGACTCCAGATAGCTAAGCAGTACCCTGGCCTGAAGATGAAGCTCCTGGTGAAGGCTGTGAAGGAGCCGAACATCTCATTTGAGCCCAACAACATGACTATGCAGGCAAGCAGCACAGTTACAGCCTACGCTATTCAGCCCAACGCCACGCTGACTCCTCTCTTCATCCTCAACGTGGTGAGTGACGCAGACGTGATGTGATGTGACGTGATTCTGTGGGAGGAGTTTAATATGTGCTGATATGTCAATGACATACGTTTTGTGCTGCAGAATGCCAGCGTGAGCGCTTTGATTTATGTCAGTGGCCTCAGAGTGGCTGGAAATTTGACTCTTAACAAGTAAGTCATAGAATGCAGTAAACCTGTTATTACATTTAATTAAAAATAATTTAAAAAAATAAAATATTTCATCTGTGGATATTTGCTCTCAATACAGTATATTTATCATTTCTATAGAATTGACATGACGTTAGGGACGAGCTACGTGGGACCATTTCAGGTACGAGGACAAGCAGACCAATCTGATACGTCTACTGAAGAAAATAAGCACAACTCTAAATGATTATTTTCAACAGGTGGAATCACTTGACAATGTTTTTAGGACTATCTTGAATGCTACTGTGATACCCAAGGTTAATGGTGAGTACATGATCTGATCAACTGTGATTTATTTTATTGTTTGAAACATTTTTAAATCTCTGAAATGCTCTCGGCAGCTCGCCTTCAGCAAGGTTACCCTCTACCTGCCATCGGAAAAATGAACCTGCTCAACACTCAGCTTCAAATCCTGAAGGTATGAGAATTCAATTTGCTCAACTTTATAATGGATGCCCTTTTAACTGTGTCTAATCCTCGATTTCTAATGCTATTGCAGGATTACGTGTTGATCGGGACAGATGTCCAGTTCATGGGCTTGAATATACCTGATGTCCTCTAACAGTGGATTGTTTTTACAAACTAATTTCCTGATATGAAACGCTCTTCATGATAAATAATCAGTTCGTGATAAATAAACTAGTGGCATCTCTATACCTGTTTTTTTTTTTTTTTACACCTGATTTTTATGAGTCCATCCAGCACACAAACAGTAGAAGGCCTGGAGAACCTACTGTACAGTAATAACATCAGGGGGCCCCAAAATTTTGGGGCAAACGACCCAAAGGCTTGCCACCCCAAGCGTCGACCATCCTACATTTTTTTTGAATACAAGATTTAAAGTTTAAGTCTAATCTAGCATTTGAAGATTTTTATTATGTAACATATGTATAACGTAAGTGATTATAAACCAAAGGAATATTCCTGGTCTAAAGTGACGTATGGACTTGCACTTCTTGACACGCCTTTTCAAACAGTCAGCTAGTCAGGAAGTGTGTTTGAAAGGGCACATCCCTTTACTGTCACCGTCACATCCGGCTTACATAAGGAATAAGGATATGGCCGGAAGTGATGCAGAGGGACCTGGTTTGTACTTCGTGTGTAACTTTGCAGGCGTGTGCAGAAGTTGATGGCATGTCAGAGCCAAAGCATCCCTGTCAGTAAAAAGTTGTGCCATTTCATGCGCAATTAAACAGACAAAAAAGCTGATTCCCTTTAAAACTTTCCACTACCGTCAGTAATATCATGAGCTGTGTCTCAAATCGATAACTCTGTCCTTAAATTAAAAAATACTAGTACATAAAACAGACATGCTGGTAGGTTTGGAGGCTACATGAGAGCTTTTAAGCACAAACTGTAATACTGAAACTGTCAGTACTCAATAATGCTCTAGAATAGTACATAAGTATGTGGTTTAAGATACAACGCTAGTCTGTTTGGCGGAAGTAGATGGAAATGGAAATTTGCCCATTTTATTGCTGAAACGAGCGCAGCGTGTCAGGATAAAAAAAAAAAATAGCTTGTGCACTCTTTATTTATATGTTGCTTGGTTGAATGTGACTCGCACGAAGGTTTCAAAATGGTAGCACACAAAATCTGTCTTCATAGTTACAGCAAAGTTTTTAATAATGATTTGTCAAATAAATTAACAAAACAAAACAGGAGATTGTGAAATCCTCTCGCAAACCCCATTTGCAAATCAAATGACTCCATATGGGGCCGCGAAGCCCTTATTAACATACAGCGGCCTGTTCATTACCATGCTGCTCACAAGTTCATTTCCTGTTGTCAGTCAGGGAGGTGTGGCTGAAGGCGTGGCCTTGCAGGCTCTGGGAGTTGGCTGAAGTAATCTTTAAAGGGAAAACAGAAAGATCCAGCAACGATTACCACAGCATTACAGCAACATACAGTCAATGCCACAGCCACAAAGTAGTAGCTACACCAATGCCAGTGTGCATCCTACAGTAACCTCGAACCGAACAGGGATGCAAAAGCAAATTTAAGACCCCAATGTTAGAACTCACCTTCACCAGTACATAGTCTCCCACTTTAACAGGGGCAGGATTAGTGCCTGTGGGGTCAGAGGGCAAATCCTTTCTGGGAAAAATCACTTTAACGTTGCCATCATTTCGACCACAAAGATCCTCAGGTGACCGTTTACTCTCCTGCAACATATGAAGACAGTAAGACACACACAAAAAAATTAAAAATTTCCTCCAGAATTATGATCTGAAAGCTTATGGGATCTAATTAGCATTATGCAAAGAGATCGGGTTAACTGCACCTTATGATCTTTCATTCACTTTTATGCTGCGTTTGAATAAAAATTTGCAACTTCCACTGAAGAAAAACCAAAGGAAATGAGCTCACAAGTTGACAGAGTGTCCTCAACCCTGATTTCAGCATACGAACGTCTTAACAACGGGGCTGCTTTCACTGGTAAATAAGTGAGATTATAGTAGTATTTACTTGAGATCAATCAACATCCAGACAGAGTAGTTGGTTAAGCTTGGTATATTTTGTTGGTAAATTTACTAACCAACTATAAAAACACGAACCATACAGTTTGCTGTTTTGAGCAAGTAAATACATTATGAATGTTAAAGTTCTGACTCATATCACTACGTTAGCTGGCTAGCTTGTTGCTAGTTGATGAGCTTTTGGTTTTCGGACAGAGCAAGCTTTCTTTGAGGGGTCCATGTTTGTTTGCCGCTACCTCGAAAGCACGTAAGTCAAAAAAAAGAAGAAAAAAAGATTTTAGCGTTCCTCACTGCAGCACTCACCCCCTCCACTAGGACGAGCTGCGTGCTCCCGATGAGAGCTGCGTTCAGTTTAGTGGCTTCCTCTCGGAACACAGATATGAGCTCCTCCAGACGCCTCTGCTTCACCTCGGCAGGGACGTCGTCTTGGAGACGGTGGTATGCGTGCGTTTTCTGTAGGGAAACGAACGAAATCGGGTTTTTACCGCTTACTACGAACCATGTTCAGTTCAGTAAGAGTGATGAGACTGCTCACCTTCCTCATGCTGTAGGCAAACAGGAAGCCTACATTGTAGCCCACCTCCCTGAGCAGAGACAGCGTCTGCTGGTGGTCCTCCTCCGTCTCGCCACAGAAACCGGTGATGAAGTCGCTGCTCAGACTGACCCCTGAGTGTAGAAACAGTGTGTATTTCTAGCATTTATCAGTTGCAGTGGATTACTGGATTACATGCTGCCTGGTTAATGATGGCGAAAGACCTGGTATTATCTTTCGAATGTTCTCCACCAACTCGAGGTACGCCTCCCTGCTGTAGCTGTTAAAAATACAGAGGGAGGTGGCTTAATGTAAGGCTCAAGGCATCCGAAACATACTCTCCTGGTTCGGTGAATAGTGTGAGTCATTATCGTTGTCTTACCCGCGTCTCATGGATTGTAGAACCCGGCTGCTGCCACTCTGAGCTGGGAGGTGGATCTGCTTACAGATGTTATTCCTCTCCTGGATCAACTGTAATACCTACATAAAATACACACACACACCATTTTAACCCCCATACACATCATACATGGTTCCATGTTTTTCTTCAAAACATTTTGAATACCCGAGTCTTTTAATCGAGTAGTAATTATTATTTTGGAGCAATCAGATTAGTTGAGTTGATGTGTTGTCATTTCGTTTATTTTCTTTATTTACAATCACAAGAGGTGCTTTCACAATGAGGCCTTGCTTAGCACATTATTATTAAAAGATATTAATAAATGCAAGAATAAGATTTACCAAGCTCAAAGTTGCTTTATAAGTTCAGTCAACACCATAAAAGAAATAACATACACAGATTTCTAACACGGGGGATTCGGATATAAACAGAACGAGCACTGCACTACTAGAATCCATAGAAAAATGTTACACGTAATGTCAATGCAAAACTAAAAGAGTTAGAAGACAAAGTCAAAATGAAACTGTCGAGTGTTTACCATTTAAAAAGACAATCAGAGACGTAATCCAGGTCAATACTAAATATTGTGGCAGTGTGATAATGTATTAAGTATGTAAACATGTTTTTGTTTGGGGGTTTTTGTCTTTTATGGGAAAAGAATCAACGACGGTGCGGTGCGACGAAGCGGCGTTACTGTTACCACTCTAGAGCTGATTATTTTCCAATAACAGCTCGTCCCAAAATGTTTCACTCCTCTTATACCACAGCGATTTACAAGTGATTACTTTATTTTTAATTAAAGAATGACGTAACACTTTTATCCATTTATAGTTACATTTAATGCTGTGGTACATCCACGAAACAAGTTAGTTCCTCTTCGCGCTTACATTATAGCAGCTATAAACAGTCGTCCCCTCACCAGCCACACTTTTCTTTCTCTCTTGATGTTAATGAGAAAAGAATGCAGCTTGTCATGTTACAGAGGAACTGGAAAGTGTCTGAAACTCCTCTACACTGAAGACTTTCCCGCTGTACCTGACACTGGAGACTCCTTCCATAAGCGTTGAAGAAACATCTTCCTACAGGAAACTCCTTTTTTTTTCTTCGCACGCTTTTACTATAGAAACGATAACGTTTATAGAAACGATAACATTGTTATTTAAATCCGTGATTTGCCTTGCAACTGGAACTACTGTCAGAGCTGGCCAATCAGAATGGAGAATTTAACAGAGCTGTGATATATTCTTAAACACAATATCAAGATATTATTGTATTCTATGATTAGACACTTGTCATGAAAACTCAATATTAGCTTGCTCCTATATGTGAGTACCATGGATACGGATTATAAGGAACTATAGTCCTATCAGTAACTCGGATACCTCATCTGGAAAGTCTTTGGGATGTGGAGAGGTGAAGCGTATCCTCATGTCGGGATCAATCGCGGAGACTCGGTCCAGAAGATCAGCGAAACGTAGGCCTCCCTGCTTCTTGCGATACACTGTGCTGAAACCCCGACTGAGACCTGAAACCACCCCTGAGGTGCTGATCTGCGTCTCCGACACATCCCTGTAGCTGTTCACGTTCTGCCCTAACAGAGTCACCTCCTTCACACCCTAAAGCCACCAGAATAATACAAACAAATATGTAGCACAAGTTGTATAAAATAAAATGAATAATAACTAGAGTACAGTGAAAGAAGTCACCTGGTCGGAGAGCCTGCGCACTTCTTCCAGGATGGAGGATACGGGTCTGCTCCGCTCTCTTCCACGAGTGAAGGGCACAATACAGTAGCTGCACATGTTGTCACAGCCACGCATGATGGACCTGAGGGACAAAACAGAGCGCAAGCTGACAAGACAACAACAACAAAGGAGACATTATGACTTCTAACAGTGTGGAAAGATACACAGGGAATGAACAGCCAGGGCTTTCCAAGGTTCATAACCCTTTTACCTTCAATAAAGAAGAAAGTGTTTGTGATGTCCTCTTGGTGAGGAAAAGAGTGGAAAGTGACAGCTCTTGAAAGAAGGGAAGTAAATCAGAGAGCTTCAGAATCCATATACAATTGAAGAGAGGTGCAATTTTTTTAGGCGTGATGAGGACGTAATCAAGATCTCCAGCTGAACACAACCTGTACCTCCTGCACCATCAAACTCCATCTTTATGTTTTGTTTTCTCTTTCAGTGTGCTGACTTTTTTCACCTCAGCCTTGTGCAAAAGTTTCGAAATATAGCATAAACATTTGTAATATACAGACATTTGTTTTGGTTGTTTCTATTCGGGTGACTCGTACAGTGAAAGCCAGGTTTAATACAGGAGAGATTTGCAAAGCTAAAGCATGGGAACGTGCGCTGCTCACACAAAAGCGCTGTGTCCTGCATGATGGACTGGCATGACATCAGCGTAGGTCTCCTCCAGAGAAAGCAGGACGTTGCTGGCTCTCTGTCCTCCATGAGCTAGAGACAGGAGTCGTGGGAGGTCTCTGTAAGCGTCGGGTCCTGCTATGACGTCCACCACCTTCTCTCTTTCTAACAGCTCAGTCTTCAGACGCTCTGCCATGCAGCCTGGATGAGTGGAACGCGCACACACACACGCACACATACACACACACAGAGTCAGGTTAAAAAAATTCCAAACTCTTCTTCCACAAGCACAAAAACCCACAAGTTGAGAAATGAACGTATAGACAAGCCTTACCCAATACTCCTATTTTCAACGGGACATCAGCCTTAGGCCGCTTCTTTCTGAGGACTCCAAGCTGTTTGAGTCTGTTCCAGATGGTCTGCTCTGCTTTTTCCCTGCGCAAAACAGAAACACAATTAAATCCAAAGCCGCTCAGCCATCACACATCCATGATAAACATATAAACAGTTAACGCACTGCAGAAAACATCTCAGCAGGTTAAACTATCGTGGCTAGAGTCAAATGCATTTATTATTTCCTATTACTAGATTACAATAATCAAAATATAAGCTTATTAAACCTATTTCTAGGCATTTCAAGCTTTCAATTTTCTTATTGTATTATCAGATTATTTTGTTCTTTCTAGAAATAAATGCTTAAAATGAGCAATCTGCCAACAGAACAAGACTATTTCAAGCTTGAAATTGTCTAGAATAAGTTTATTGTAATCTTACAATAGGAAATACAAGACGTTTTGACTATATTCAAGAGATATTAACCTGCTAAGATGTCATTTTTTGCAGTGTAGTGATGATTTGAGACTCAAAACGGTGATCTGAAACCATTTTAAATTCATTTGAAGCATAGTGTTTCGACAACACTGAACTAGAAAGAAATGCAAAAAAAAAAAAAAAAGGCTACTGCAATTACAGTATAAGTATTCAAAAAATAAGTGCAAATTTGTTTCACTGTCCAAATACTTATGGACCTGCCTGTATATAGCAATACATTTCGCTCATGATACTGCGATATATTAAAACAAAAATGGTGCACCTCTGATGTGTCGTGGATTAAGACTGGCTGGAAATAATCCTTTCTGAACTTATTTAAGGTTTACAAAAAAAAATGCTAGCATGTAAAAGAAGGAAAAATAAAAGAAATCTGTAAAAAAAAAAAAAAAAAAAAAAGGATTCCAAAATGTAAAATGTAAAAAAAAAAAACATTCATATCAAATCATCTGCTTCTAACTTCCATTAAGTTTATAATTATTTTTTTAAATAAATAAAAACAGGTGACAATACATCACAAGACAATTTCACAAGAATATTTATATAATCTTAGAATTATGTATAAATATTCTGGTGAAGTTGTCTTGTGATGTATTGCAGATATTAATATTTTCGAGGTCAAAAGGTCTTTTTTTTTCATATTTCAGAATGATTATAATTATAGTGATCTGGGATCCAAAACACTACCTACAAAAATGTGTATATTTCGTGTACGTGATTTTTATCGCAGCAGAATCCCTACCTTATGGAGCAGGTGACGAGCAGCACCACGTCCGCCTGCGAGAGAATGTAAATAGAGATAGGAATTAAACCGATGCATACTTTTGTGAAAATAGTTAAAAAAAGGGCTGAAGGTACCTCTGAGAGCTCAGCTGTCCTTTGGTAGCCTCCTTTCTGGAGAACGGACCACGCGATTTCCGTGTCATTCACGTTCATCTGACAGCCGTATGTTTCAAAATACACTACGAGAAAAGTGAAAAAGAAAGACAATGTTTAGAAGCACGACTGAAAATACAAAAGTGCATTTAAAGCTGCAGTATGTAACTTTTGAGCATGTTGCGATCTGGTAAAAATGTGCTATTTTGCAACATCAGAAGATTAATTAATGAGGGCTGTGAGAGGAAAATCCCCTTATAAACACTACCTATTCCCTATATAACCCCGCCCACATCAAACTGAAAAAGTAAACAGTAGGAAAAAGATTTTTTTTTTTAAATCTCTCACATGAAGAGTCCGACATCATTTTTTCACCACAGACTTTGGTCACAGAATTAATAATTTGAATTGACATAAGCACTGAAGTTACAAGACATAAGAATCTCTTACTTCGTTGTAGATAGTAGTATTAATTTAAAAAGATAACTTGACAGATGTGTACACAAAAAGTTAAATACCACAGCTTTAAATGTTTTGAGTCAATAGTTATGTCTCAAACAGCATATTAACATTTTAAATAGTACATATATATATATATATATGAATGAATGCCTTTATATTTAATTTGATTTTTTTTTTTAAAAGTGTACTCAAAAAGTTACATATTGCAGCTTTAAATGTTTTGAGTCAATAGTTATGTCTCAAACAGCATATTAACATTTTAAATAGTATACCATGTGTGGGTGTGTGTGCGCATGTGTGCGCGTATGTATTAATCAGGGGGCTAAGTAAGCGAAAAAGAAGTCACTTCAGTTTCTGTGGCTGGAAGAACAAAAACATTCTTACATCACTTCATTTGGGAAAAAAAAAAATTGTACACAAAAAGTTACATATTGCAGCTTTAAACGTTCTGAGTCAATAGCTAGGTCCTAAACCGCATACTAGCGTTCTACATAGTACACCAGTTTATACAGTAACGAATGATTGCGCACTATTCTTCCATACTATTCTTCCATACTACTCAGTAGGCTAGTGTGGATGTGTGGTTTAGGACATAACCCCTGTTACTGAGCGTCTTTAGCAAGTTCTCTCACCTTTGCGCTGATTTGCCTCAGCGCGGTTTTCTGGAAGATACGGCTCTTCATATTCATGAACTTCAGCAACTTTTGTCTTGTTTGAAGGAGAATGTTTAATAAAGTCGGTTAAACTCGGACCGGACCGCAGTTTGCTGTTAAACTCCCTCAGTCTGGTCTCCTCGGTAACGGCACCTGCACCGGCCGGAGGCGCGCGCGCGGACCAGTAACGTCGGTGGCAGTCGCGCGCGCGTCGATATAAACTTTTATGAACGCTAAACATAAAGAGTCTGAGGTTCCCTGCAGCTTTCATCTCTGAATTAAATATTTTAATTTTTTATTAATGTTATTTTAATAACTCAGCCCTGGACCGGAAGTTAATAACCCAGTGCTGCCTGGCTAAGGTTAAACGCCTAGCAAAGATGCTAACAAGATTCTAGAGTATTCCTGAGGTAAACATTTTAAAACCGTTATGAAATTCCGGTCAGCTTAGTTGCACTCATATTTTTTAGCTGAGCTATTACAGAGGAACATATAGAAATATATATATATATATATATATATATATATATATATATATATATTTAAAAAAATCACATGTAACCTCGCTATAGGAACTTCACCATCGTGCCTACGAAGATCTGTTTTTCAAAATAAAAGTCAATAACACGATTCATGGACTGAAACGGGTAAAAGCTACTTTTTTTATTTACTTTTATAACTTTTACCAAAATAAATATATATTCTACATTTTCTTTTGAACTAGTATGAAAAATATTTTTGTTACCTAGCTAATCCACGTTATTAACACAAAGCGTCAGAGACTTTTATTTTGCAGGCAAGAATTACCAAGGCGCTACCTATGAAGGACAATTCCAGAATGACTTAAAGTGCACTATCTAGGGTGGCTAAGGTGTAGAAGCTATTGTACAAATGTAGTGCACTTGTAGGTAAAGAGGCAGCCATTTTGGAGTGAACCACAAGCTGGGTTGGTCTGACGACTAAATACTGTCTTTTGTTTGTTTGTTTGTTTGTTTGTTTAATTGTTGTTGTTATTATTATTATTATTTTAATGTATTTTAATTTGATCTCATTTTTAATTAATTATTCCCCTGGTCCAATTCTTGGTAATTTATTTATAATTAAGTATTAACAAAATAACAAACTAATTAACAAATTAAGGCTAATACTCAGTGAAAGAGAGATCTATCTATATATTCAGTGGGGGTGCAAATTTTTGCACTTTTTGCTTTTCCAGTTTCATAGCAAATTCATTTTTATCACTCGAAAAATGAGAAAATATTGTAGTGTAGTTATTCATTAATACAGATAGATGTAATTGGGTGCAAATGTCTGTACACCCTTTAGAACAAAATGGACAAGACAAAGACATTTATTCTACATCACATGTTTCTTCACTCTAAAAATTAATAAAAATATTATAAAATATTAATTGTGAAACAATCAACATGATATGAGTTCAAAAGGTTGCATTTCTTTATGTGGTGTCTATCTATCTATCTATCTACACTCACCATCCACTTTAATAGGAACACCTGTACAACTGTTGATTTATGCAGTTATTTAATCATCCTATCATGTGGCAGCAGCACAATGCAAAAGAAATCATGCAGATACAGGTCAAGAGCTTTGGTTAATGTTTACATCAAACATCAGAATGAAGAAAACGTGATCTCTGTGACAAAAAAAAAACACTGAGTGAATGACAGTTCTGTGGGTGGAAACAGTAACTCAAATAATCACACTTTACAACCGTGGTGAGCTGAAAAGCATCTCAGCATGCACAAAACATCGAACCTTGAGGTGGATGGGCTACAACCTGACGTGGTCTCCTGCTGTTGTAGCTCATCCACCTCAAGGTCTGATGTCCTGTGTGTTCTGAGATGCTTTTCTGCTCACCACGGTTGTAAAGTGTGATTATTTGAGTTCCTATAGACTTCCTGTCATCTCAGACGAGTCTGATCGTTCTCCTCTGTCCTCTCTCGTCGTTTTTTGTTTTTCGCACCATTCTGTGTAAACTCTAGACACTGTTGTGTGTGAAAATTCCAGGAGATCAACAGCTTCTGAAATACTCAAACCAGCCCGTCTGGCACTAACAACCACGCCACGGTTAAAGTCACAGAGATCACACCTTTTCCCATTTCTGTATCTGCATGATATTATGCATTGTGCTGCTGCCACATGATTGGCTGATTGGATAACTGCATAAATGAGCAGGTGTACAGGTGTTTCTAATAAAGTGGACAGTGAGGGTACTGCCTTTGTCTATCTATCTATCTATCTATCTATCTATCTATCTATCTAATGGGATATTCAATCTTTTGCACTCAACTATTGAAAGACAGGCAGATGGATGGATGGATGGATGGATGGATAGATAGTTAGAAAAAATTAGAATGCCTCAGATGGAAATCTTTTTTAAACGGTGCAAGAGCTTACAGAGCTGTAAGAGGAAACTAAAAATAAATATCTCACGTAAACTCCATAATTATTGGCACCCTTTATGAAAATGAGCAGAAATGAATCACACATGTAGTAACTGATAGCCGAAGTGTAAATATGAGAGGACACTATATAGTTTTATTTCAAAGCATAAAGGTTTTCTTAAGTAGCATTTTTTTTTCCTCTGTAAAAACAAAAAAAAACAAAAAAAAAACAAAACACTGGTTTCAAATGTAATATTAATCAAATTACAATTAATAATCACACTAATAAATAAGAAATTAAATTAATGAATAAAATTCATATTTGGTGAAGTCTTCAAGGGTGCCGATAATTCTGGACATGACTGTAGACCGGTTGGAAAAAAAATTCAGCTGTAGCACACAAACTTGTGTAAGAGAACACGTCAGATGGAAGTCCTTTCGCGAGCGTCTGACGCTGTAGGAGGTGAAAGCAGTTAGCAGTCTAATCTGGACGAGAGAGAGAGAGTGAGAGTGAGAGAGAGAGAGTGAGAGTGAGAGAGTGAGAGAGAGAGGTTAAATTAAACTCAGCAATCAAGTGGCCTCACAGCGCAGTAGGTTTTTGTGGAAAAGCCATCACACAGTGGAGCCCCTGGAGCCTGTTGCTGGTGATTCTCCTGCACTCGTCCACTGCCCTTAACACCAGCGGAGAGAAGAGAAGGCAGTGCCGGGGATGACACACCGCCGTGATCACAAGTAACCCAGCCACCTCTCTGCACCTTCACTCCCAGCCAGACCTGCAGGACGGAGCACCCAGGATCCGCTCTTTCACTTCTCCTCCAGGTGAACTCATCATTACACCTGACTCTATCACTTCACCTCTTTCTCATGCTGTTTTTTTTTTATTTTTTATCTTAATTATTTTACATGCATCATCAGTGTACCTAATTTGCTTGGATCACATTGCATGGATTTTCATTTTTTTTTTAAAAATTATAATTCAATTTAAAATTTAATTTGGAAACTATTACACGACAAACAAATGCAAAGAATAAATGATTGTGTTAATTTTTTTTAAGCGCCAGCTCGCTGTTACGGTGCCAACTGATTGTTCAGTGTTCACTGCAGTGAATTTTGAAAAGGCGGAGGATTAAACAGTGTCGTCAGCATTTTCTGAAATGAAATGCACTTTTCTTCACACAGGGTTTTCCGTCTCGGTCAGAATGATGGAGCGAGCTGTCGTGTTGGTGCTGTGCTGGATGGTGACGCTCGGACTCTGCTCGCCGCTCTCTCCCTCACTACGGTACGAACATGTGCAAATGGTTTCCTGTTTACCCTGCGTGCGCTGTCAGTGTGAGTCTGGGTCATTTTTTTTTTTTTTTTTTGCTTTTAAATCTAATCACTTTTTATTGATGTACAGTTACGCACCTGTACACCTGTTACTCTGCCTAATGTATTGGCGCCCCTCTACCCCCGTCTATGAGAAAGACCACCACTGGATTGTCATCTTTTTGCAGGATAAACCCTCATTTACAGGAAATTTTTATTATTGTTTGTTTATGTTTTTAGATGAATTGTAAACGTACAGGGAAAGTATATTAATTTTATTTTAACACATTACCCTTATCAAAAAGTCACAAACAACTTTGTGTGAATAACCCCACGATTCATAAGTGAAAATTTTTTAAACACATTATGTTTCACACGTTTTTCACATATAGTACATGTTTTATTTCTCTCGTGATTTTTTTTTTTTTTTACACGATTCTTTTTTTATTTTTAATATGTGAATTTTTATGGAGGTCATTTATTTTCATACGAGAATGATTCCACAGTTCATTTATTTATGTTTATTTGTTTACGTTTTTATTTTGCACATACGATTCTTTACAGATGATTCATTTATTTTAACATGTGATTCTTTACCCATGATACACTTATCATCACGTGTGATTCTACAAACATGTTTCATTTATTTTCACGTCATTTATGGCATATGGTTCATTTATTTCCACATGAAATTCTACACAAATGATTTCATTATTTTCACGTGATCCTACACACGAGTCCTTTATATATTCATGTGATTCAATGCACATGATTCATTTACTTACATGTGATTCTACACATGACATATTTTCACGTCATGTATGTGTTTACGTGAGTCCACGTGTAATTTCAGGCTGCATGCTCTCAGGTGAAAAACGTCTGATCATGTGTGTAATGTGTGTGATTTTTCTGTGAGGATTTATATTAAAAATATAATTAAAAAAAAATAATAAAAAAAAGTTGTTTATAAAGTAGCACAGTATTGTACAGATGAACTTTACTGACAGATTAAACTGTCACCCTATTATTATTAGAGATGGCGTGGATCAGATATCGTAGGAAAAAAAAAAAAAAAATCATTCCAATCCTGTAACAAATGTAAAAGATTGGAATTGGATTTGGAAAGTTTTTTTTTTTAGAAACTAGAAATGTTTATTTTATTTCTTGTTAGGATTGATTTTATTATATTTATACTTAATACTTTATTATATGTATTATATTTACCATGTAAGTGAAAGAGTTAAAAATTGTAATAAAATGTGGATTGATATCGGCTGATATTCAGGGTTTCAGTCATCAGTATAGTTACTGGAACAGAAAAAGTAGCATCATGCCATTTCTTCTTCATCTTGTTGTTGTTGTTGTTGTTGTTATTATTATTATTAATCTGTAACTCATCTGAACTCTCGTCTGAACGAGATGAACCTCACCCATCTCTCCTGCTCAGGGTTTTCACCGCAGCCGAACCCTCACACACTCGACATTTTGCTCTACTCCAAATTTAGGAGTTTGTAGCTGAAGTCTAATTACTGCATTCTCTGACTCAATTTACACACCCATATTGTTACGCTCTTACACTCCTCTCACACAGACGAGTGTGAATGAGGCAGAAAAAGCAGACAAAAGCTCTGTCCCTCTCACACACACTGGAGAGAAGCTGCAGAGGCCGAGCGCTGATTATTACTGACCAGCAGCTCACACAGGTCACTCCACTCGACCAGCTGTGTTAACGAGCGCTGGGCAGTTTGATTACTTTTTAAATGTATTACAATTTTTGTCCGTTTTTCTTCTGTGTGTGTGTGTGTGTGTGTGTGTGTGTGTGTGTGTGAGTGAACACAATGAATCTTCATGATGTGATTGTGTGAAGGAACAGTGGTGGCTTTTTATAGGCAGGTGTTGAGAATTGTCTAGACTCGTTATTTAATGTATCTAACGCTTCCTTGACCAATATTGACAAATTGCAACCTTTTCTTCTTTCACTTTTATTTATTTATTTGTTTGTTTGCTTGTTTAACTTTTTTTTTAATATTAATTTATAAATTATACATACACTATTAAATATATTAAATTAATTATAAATTATTGATTTCAATAATTTATTTTATTTTTATACACTCTTAGAAAAAAACCCCAAAAGTATTATTTGGCTTATTTGGAGAACACTAAAGGTACAGTATAGAGGATATTTCAGAAAAGATTTCAAGCAGAACCCCTTTAGAACAGTTATTACCCCTCCAAAGCAAGTGTGCTGTACAACATGCAAAAAAAAAAATCAAAAAATGAAGGTGAAACTCAAAGGGAAAAAAATAATTATATAAGAGATAAAAACAAGAGAGGGAAACTTTTTTCGGGGCTAAAATATTTCTCCAAAATGTACAGTTCTTCTTCTTCTTTAAGCGGATAAAGGATTTAAACACAGAAAGGAAACAAGGATCAAATAAAGTAAATATGTAAAAAGTAAAGTAAAATAATGTAAAAAAAACAAAAAAACAAAAAAACATCAATAATAAAAATGAAAAAAAAAAACAAAAGAAAGTATAAAGTAAATGAATAATATCTTTAGATGGTGTAATAAAAATAAATTGAGATTTTTAAGATTCATTTTAATGCATTAATGGATAATTGTGCATTTGCTTTAATTTTAAAAAGTATTAAAAGGTTCAGTCTGTTTCAGGTAGAAAGTTCCAGCACTCGTGGTCATAGTAATTAAAAGCAGACTAATTCAAAACAGTTATTTTCACAGAACAGGGAGATATTAAAGAGGAGTAAAGGCTGGTAAAATGATGCTTTTCTTACACTGACTCTCGCAGCAGCAGCATTCACCACTCTGCAAATTAGAAACAGCTTTTATCTAAAGTGACGTATATATGAGGCAGAATAACATCTGAGTCCGTGCATTTAGCTGGATTTAACTGAATCTCAAACACCGAGCTGCAGTTAGCCGACAGTTATCTGAATATAATCCACTGTTTGGATCAAATGATCTCACACCAAATGATATTTTGCTACAGATAATGAGAACGTGTGAAACATTTCCCAGGTTTGGTCAGAGACCCACTGCGATACTGATGAGCTCCTCGCTGGAAGACCCCCTGCAGCCCCCGACAGACCCCAGATCCGCCCGGAGTCAGCACGCCGAGTTCAGGTCAGTCTGCACACGTCCTCCTGTTCACTAACCCGCAAATCTACACCATTCTTACTCTTAACCATCATGAAGTAGTTCTCTGTGAAAGCTGCCAGTGGAGACGTGCGGATATTGCTTTTTAGCTGGAGGTCTGGTTTAAAATGGTCCTGGGATAAAATGTGGAATTCGATATATCTGTCCATAATGGTTCATGTTGTTCATCTGCTCGTTCAGGTCTGGGAGACATGCGGACGCCATCTTCACCAACAGCTACCGCAAGGTCCTCGGTCAAATATCTGCTCGAAAATTCCTCCAGACTATTACAGGAAAAGGAACTGGGTAAAGTGATATATACAGTGATATTTATTTATTATTCTATTAGCAGATGAATTTAAATAAAGTTACTTCCAAGTGGGACTGGGGATGGTACATACTCATTCATCATTTTATTAGGAACACCTGTACACCTGCTCATTCATGCGGTTTTGCAATCAGCCAATCATGTGGCAGCAGAGCAATGCATAAAATCCTGCAGATACAGGTTCTGTTACTGTCCACATCAAACACCAGAAAGAGGAAAAAAGACTCCTGTTCTTGACTAACAGGAGTAGAACCCTTCTGCTGTGTTGTATGTAAGTGTCGTATGTTCCGAGATGCTTTTCAGCTCACCACAGATGTGAATAGTGGTTAATTGAGTTAACCACTCAATCTTTGATTCTGACCTCTCTCATCAACAAGGTGTTTCTGCTCGCAGAACTGCCGCTCACTGGATGTTTTTTGTTCTTCACACCATTCAGGGTAAACTCTAGAGACTCTAGAATTGTGTGTAAAAATCCCAGGAGTTTCAGAAATACTCAAACTGGCACCGACAACCATGTCCAACCATGTCAGAGTCATGAGTATTAACTGAGGCTCTTGTCTTGTATCTGCATGACTGTATGCTTTGCATGCTTTGCTGCCACATGATTGGCTGATTAGATACATTAATTGCATGAATGAGCATGTGTACAGGTGTTCCTAATAAAATGGTTGGTGAGTATACGTATATTTTATATTGAGTAATGTTTGGTATGGTGTTTCCACAAAAAAATGCTATTAGACATTATAAAAAAATTAGGAATCTGTCAATCTGTCTGTAAATCAAAAATGCCCCCAAACCTATAGGCCCCACCCCCTTTATTTGCATATTTAACTGTGATTGGCTCTTATATCTTATGACGCAGTAACAGTTTTGTCTGGAGCAAAACTGGATGTTACTGTTACAATTTCTGCCACTTTGATTGATTATTTGAAGCCACACTTTGTGATGCACCAGGCCGTTATGATCTGGCTACAGTTTTGGCACACTACAATGATTTATACAGTTTACATACTACAGCCTTAGTCATTATTCTCTCTAAAGCCTAATGTGAAAACGTTACGACTGGTGTTTGTTCAGGACCAGGCCAGACTCTGGACACTACGTAAAAAGGCAGACGGGAATTTTTGAGGACACGTACAAGCAGGCCCTGATGTCCATTGAGAGGGAACACAGCTACAGGAAGCAGCAGAGAGGACGTCGAGGCTTTAGGTAACTTTTTTTTTTAAACCTAAAATTCTGCAGTGACGCGCCCACAGCAGCGGTTTTAGGCTCGTCGCAAACTAAAGTCATGAAAAACATTTCTAGCCTTTCAGCGAGTCGGTTCATTTGGCTCAGCTCACTCATAAGAGTCGACTCTTTCAGCTCCTAAACGACTCTCTGCAAAACTGGACAAAGTTTGTGATATTTTGATCAGTGATTGTTCTGCTATGCTAAATTATGGCTGAAATCGTACCTTGAAATCGAAAGCTACCTTGCCGCTAACATTACTTTGCATTGGATTTTTAAAAAATCAATACACATCATTGTTAAAGCAGCAAGGCATTGCAAATATACAGTAGGAATTAATGTTATTGTGCTGCTGTATCTGTGTTTAATTAATCATGAAGATTCATTTTCACGTATACTGATAATCACCTTCTCTACTACACTGGCTACGTACTGACTTACGTATTTTAGGTGCTATTTAATATTACTAAATATAATGTTTCTTATATGGACATAGACTGTGTGACTTTCAGAGGGATTAGGACATGGTCTTGATCACTTCCGAATGGAGGCCAGTCTTTCTCTCTATTCTTCACACGGCTGTTTATCTTATTTCTCTGTTTTCCCCCTCATTGTTCTTTCAGTCTTCAGTGCAGTGGCTATGCTTGTGCTTGTGGAGTGGCGATGAACAGGAAGTGTCCAGCGACTCGATGCAGAAAATAATCAGTGTGTTGCTTTCTTGTGGTTTGCCAGTAAAATAGATTATGCAAAAAGATGATCTCTCTGAATAAACCAGAATTGCTGTGCTAAACTGTTTTTTTTAGTGATTTATGTCAATAAATACTAAATAATACATCTCATACATTTAATATATAGCAGTGATGTGCAAAACGATTATTTATAACGACTTACTCATTTAACAGCTGAGGAAAAAGAGGGGAAAAGAACACAACATGCTGGAGTTTGTGTTTTTTCTTTTAATTTTTTTTAAAGTTTTCTTTACAAAACCACGGTTTGGTGAGATGAGTGTTCATTGTGGTATGAGCTGTAAAAATCGGCACACGTGCTGTCCGTACAGACATAAAAAAAAATAAAGCTGATCAGCAAAAATCCAAACCTCCTGTGAAAGAGAATTTGGGAAACAAATTATGACCACAAAGGAAGAATCTTTACAGCTTGCTGTGAGAAAAACCACCTGAACAGAACCAGCAACAATCGTGTCAAAACCCCAATGGATCACTTACAGTGCATTCAGTTGTGTGTGTTGGTTTTTTTTCCCCCCCAAAAGAAAAGTAATGAAAACATCAAACTGCATTCTGCTTTTCAGATTTGATTTAGATTTCGTCCTTTTTTTTTTTTTTTTTGGAACAGTCCAATAAACTGTCATGAGCCGTCACAGCACGTCAGTTAGCTTCCATCGAACGGATGTTTTCGTGCCAGATTTCTTCACTTAAATAAAGACAAGAACAAAATGAAGCTCCAGTCTCCTCACGACTGCTTTCCGTGATCATTTACCTTCGTGTCTGAAAGAGGAAAGAGAATTTGTTAAATTGTGAATTAAACTGGATAAATGTTTTAAAGCAGCTTTTTTTTTTTTTTTTAACACTCATGCACTTTTCGTTTGCAGACCACAGACACGATGATGAATGGAATTACAAATCTCTTAAAATGTGGAAGCCCACTTTCTACCACTTCAAACACAAAGCCATAATAAGAAACTTCATATTTTGGATTACAACACAAAAACAAGTTGGTTTTATATTCTATATTTACTAAGCATTGAACCAGGCTGTGAAATTCTCTTCACTAGAAAACACTCGTCTCTACACTCAGCCGAAAGCTCGCTCCGCCCTCTTCCGAATACATGAGCTCACGGATTGGTTCGAGTCTCTGTGATTGACAGGATAGGCAGAGTAAGCCCCTCCCACCAGAAAGCACAACCAGTTTTGCCCTCTTGGCTCAAGGCCATGGATGGCTGTGGCATCATCGGGATTCAAACTCACAATCTGGCTTTTCCTACGCTTCATTTCACATTCATATCGTCAACAGTTTTTCCAAAAAAATGTCTCATCGTCTTTAAATCAGGCAAATTAAGCTTACTCACACTTTTGGTTATTCTGTGATTCACTGCTCTTTGGCAGGTTACTGTAGGTCAGTATTGAACATTACACACGGTGCTGCTGAATTCTCGATCCTGATTGGTCAGAAGCCGTTGATTCATTTTCCGTTAACAGCAGCTGCTCGGACATTTATTTTAATGCAGTCTTCTAATATCTAATTTAACTCATTCATTTAAACCTAACAATAGTTTTGTTTTTTTTTTAATTAAAGTGTAATTTATTTCTGTAAGCAAACGTTTATCCTTTATCAAAGACTTGAGTCAGTGTCAGCTCTCTGGGGTAAAGCTGTTCTTTGGGGTGAAGGTGCAATAGTCAATATTTTTCATTTGTTACTAGTATAAATAATGTGGACAATTATGTACGAAATGATAAACAATAACAGTTTAAGAACAAGTGTACTACTTAGCTGGGGAAAAAAAACAAAAAAAAAAAAAAAAAACTCCTCCTTCTGGTCTGAAATGTTTTATAGACACGCCCTCAACGCCTCCTTCACATCCTCTTAAACCAATATGAGGGGAATTCTGCATGTTTACAGAGTTGTAACTCGGCTTTCATGCAGCTGAACTGTAGTTCTAGTTAGCCTGCTAACTCTAGTTGAACCACCGTATGTTTTGGGGACGAAGCTTTGCGTACATCAGTGGAAATGTGAGCAGGCTCAACGAGTTTAAAAAAAAAAAATAAATCATTCAAATCTTATTCACTCCAACCATTTAACTGTTAGACAGCTATTTTTCCACAAATCTTAGCTATTGCACCTTTAAAGTCTTACAACATAAAGTCTTCAGGACAGAGTAGTTTGTGCTTTGCGGTTTCTCTGAGCTGCATTTTTTTTTTTCAATAGAAAGAAGAGAGACAGGGTTGTGATGGAACAACTGTTTATAGCTGCTATAACATAAGTGAGAACAGAAACTACCGTTTTTTTTTTCTTCTGGATGTCGTTCTTTAATAAACAAATTGTAAACGCTGACAAATCGCTGTTATGCAAGAGGAATAAAACACTTTGCTGTTTCAGGAAAATAATCGGGGTGGTAACTGACTCTGCTTCATCACGCCACCCCACTGTTTATTATTTTTCTATAGCAGCACAACACGGAGTGGTTTCTTCTTACATAAGCCATTGATGAAAGTGCAATTAATGAAGCACACTTTGATGCCTAATTAAAGACGGTCCGGTGTATTGAAAAACTTAATATAAACGTCAAATTAAAGAATGCAGACATGAGCACGTTTTGTTCATAAGGTATTTGTAAATAAAAATGTGCAGCGAATTTTGATTATAAAACCAACTTTACCGCCGTAATATGTTATCAGAAAACAAGACATTAAGCACATTTGAAGCATTTCTCATTATTATGACCTGGCAAACTGGTTTTAGTAGCAAAAAAGGAGCTTCCGTACTACTACAAGCTGCCAGTGACTGAAAATGACTTCTTAGTGCACGCCTGTCGAAGACACCATCGCTGATGAGGAACACACTGAAGCTGACGTAAAAACGTGCACGAATGACGCAGCGGAGCAATCACACAGCCATGCACTTTGCACTACAGTGGTGACCAGGACACCATGCTGTCCTCTGGATGCAGAGCCTTACTTCAGCCTGGGAGACTGGGCTTTGTTTAAATAAACCAGCTTTTCACCGCAGACTCCTATACTTAGCCAACCTACTACTCTGCTCAGCGGCGATCCTGGAGGATGAGGACGGGGGACAGAAAGAAGAAAAAGCAGCAAACAGGACAGTTAAAGCACTAAAGAGCACTAACTAAAGAACAGACAGGGAGAAAAAGAGGAAACGTTACAGCAGGGATGGGGGTAGGTATACAGCTGTATGCAAAAGTTTGTGCACCCTTGGTTCTGCATGGCGCAAATTTGCAGCACAGTGAAAAGAATAAAACAGTTTGGGGGGGGGTTTGCACCTTATCCAGCAGAAATCCCAGCCTCCATATGTTTCTTTTTAATATTCTTTCACTGGCTCTTATTTTTTTCCAAGTAGCAGGAATATAGCTTTTTTTTTTTTTTTTTTTTTAAATAATATTGGTGCTGTAAAAGGAATGATGCATTATCAAACCAAGGGTGCCAATACTTTAATCTTCAGGAAGAATGTTGAGGGCATTTTAAGTCAAGGAGTGGTGATTTATTTTTTTTTTTTTCCTATCAGCTATGTAGTGCACTAGATAAGATTCACAGCATCACTGTGTTTTACCCGATGGAGGATTTTGCATGGATCACAGGGAAGAAATGTAAAATATCAGCGATGTGGATAAATAAATAAAAGGGACATTTACATTTTTGCCAAAGAGACAATTTTCCACATTCCATGGTTTACCAATCTCTAAGGTACAAACGTATAAAGCAGCGCTCTCTTTTTAATTTTTAGATTACTCGTAATCCCGTACACTTGCTTGGCTTCTTCATTTATTCAATCAGCTGCCTAGTTCTGCCTTCGAAATCTTTTTAGAAAGTGCAGCACTAATTTTATGTATGAAATATAGTTTAAAACTGTTTAAATACTGTATTTTAGCACTTGCCTACAAAATTAGTTTGAGGAAGGAGACCATGTACCAGGGAGCAGGACATAAAGCAATGTAATAAATAAATGTGTAAACGGAAACGGCTTGATGTGGCACAGCTACGGTAACTGATAGGAAAATATCATTAATGATATTTCATGAAGGTGTGTCTCATTAACAGGTAAAGAATAGAAACGATAAAGGAAAGGAATCACTCTGTACCGTTTAACTGCTTTCTGGGCCAGCATGCGGTTCCCGGCCAGGAACGTGAGGCTTCCGAGGATGGCCAGGTATTTAAGAGTCTGGAACATGTTCAGCTGAGTCCAGTACACGTACATCAGCCCCAGCATGGCTGCGTTGCAAAGCACAGAGAAACAAGAAGAATACATGAATATCTGGAAGAAATACCAAGATGTCGTTTAAGAGATCAGTTTGAATAGGTGTCCTGTCTCGTCAGGTTGGTGGGAAAAGCGCATAAATGACAGAGAAGAAAATATCTTCACGTATATGAAGTTAGATTTTTGCCTGCGTTAAAGTAAAAACATAAAACTTGCGGCAAAAACGAATCTTTAACATCGTGGAAAAGTCGACATAAGAATTGTATTTGATGGAAAAATGTCTTCTGTTGCCTAAATTGTAATAGCAGAAATGACCAAATTATTCTTCGCATGATCTCCTTTAGCTCCTTTTATTCGCTAGAATCAGACCCAATGCCCATGTTCGTGCACTCACCAGCATGGCCAGTGTGGAAGAGCACACAGCTGGGGGACAGACTGATGCTGGAAATGTTGGCACCCAACTTGAACCACTGCACAGAAAGAGATGCTGATAAAAATAAATGTACAAACTGCCTATCGACATTAAAGGAATAATGACAGTATTCCATCTAGTTACTCCTCCGAATCTCCATCTCTCTCACAAACACTTTCAAACCTGTTTATTATTTTAACTCTTAAAATGGAGGTCTAGGAGGCAGATGTTGGATTGATGTTGAAATCTGTCGACCATTTGTTTTGACTTATTTTTTTTTTCCATTTTCATTATTTTGAAACAACTGAAAACGTAGAACACATCAGTGTACGCCCGTATTTGTACATGAAGCTTTATGTGTGTAGAATTTGTGCTTTCAGAGACATTTCTAGAAGGAAGAATCTGTGGTTATGTCGATGTTTCCTTTTTATGTCTTTTACATAACTGCATCGGAAAGTTGGCTAAAACTGTTCTTAAGGAGTTTAATCAGACTTTCTCACATCTTCATTTCGAACATCTAACACCTATTGTTAAAGTTAAAATGATTAGTTACTGCAAGAATTCAGAAGCACCCTTTCATTATAAATAAGTGAACAGGGTTTCTGTCATTTTCTCAAGACTAAATATTCTTGTCTGTGGTAATCACACGTGCACACAAGCAATATTTCATTAACACAGAAATGTCAATACCAGGATGAGCAGCAGCAGGAAGGGAGAGAGGACGAGTGCGGTGAAGGTGTTGGACAGGACAGTAGGAGGTCTTTTCTCTGGCTCACGGAACATATGCTAAACGTGCAGAAAGAGAGCGTAATAACAGCATTCAGTATTTAGTAATCAGTCATCAACTCAGCACTAGAATAGCAGCCAAAGTAATGTCCTTCACTCAATGTCACGTCAATCCTTTTTCCATTTTCTTTGCTCTTGTAACATTGCTATAATGATGTAATAACGAGTCTTTTACCGACCTGAATCTCTGGTTTGGGAACATACAGGTTCTTTGACTGAACTGTAGACGGAGCCTCTTCATCGAGGAACTTGAGAACAACGTCCGCCTTTGAAGAAATTAAAAAAAAAGTTAGATGACAGCGGACAACTGTCAAATACACTGACAAAGCCACTCAGTTCCTCTCCATTAGTTTACACTGTTTCCGTACCACGTTCCATAAGACTGGGTTCTCCAGCGTGGCGTCTCCCACCATCAGGTAGAGCGCGTAGGTGCCGGAGATGGAGTCGAACTCGGTCTTTCTCTCAGCTGTGTCCAGCTCAAACTTGTACAGGTTCTTGCTGTCCGGCTCGGCCACAAACACCACCTCCTGCCCCGTCTTCTGGTTATGCAGCCTGACGAAAGTCTGAGAACAGCAGAGAGTAAAGCCTGTACGAGCTTATCTATGTAACGTCATTTTTTTTTTTTTTAAGCGATTTGACCATATGACTGGGAAATTCGTACACGCTAAAGTTTCCCTTCATCGAGAAAATGATCATGAGTGTGAATGTCGGTGAAGTTGCTTAGCCAAGTGTACTCATGATCATCAAAATCAACCTACTCTAACTACAAAATAACAAGCACACAGATAATTCGGCAGAGTAATGCAGGAAATGTGTAACCCCTCTTCTTCTATAGACCATTTCTTGAAAAAAAACACACAAGAAAGAAAAAAGAAAAGGGGGCGGGGCTTCCAGGCTGGGTTCAAAACACCTGCACTACTGTTAGTCAATCTAGATTCACATGCTGATCGGCTTATCTCTCATTCTTACTTGTCCATTTTCTGCATGTTTGAGTGATACCTCAGCAGCATATACTATTCTACACAAAATTTGTAAATGTTGGCAGTGATAAAAAAGAAAGAATGAAAAAAAAGGAAGAAAAAAAAAGAAAAAAAAAAAAGAAGACTGAGTAGAGTCTGAGTAGAGAGTGAGTGGGCGAGTGAGTGTGCGAGTGGGTGGACTCTACAGTGTGTGCCTGCGCCACGTGCGTGTACGTGTGTGTGTTAAAGCAGAAATGCTGATTGTTAAGCAGAGCCGATTTCCTAGTTTTTTTCCTTAGTTTTTTCCCTCCAGGTTACAAAACCCTGGACACTCCAGAGTTTCTCCTCCGAGCAGATTTATTTATTTTTTTTTAATTCCACCAGCGTTAAATGTGTCAACGTCAGGAAGTGAGGTTCAAAGCCGTACCTGGTGAGGTGTGAGCTCCACTCCGGTGGCTTCGTCCACCAGCTGGAAGGACATTGCGAAGTTCTGGTGGCTGTCAGCCAAGAAGGAGGTCTTGGCTTTGTTTGGATATTCCACTCTAAGAAAAAAAAAAATTGTTAATATACCTAAATAAGTGAAAAGATTAGCATTATATTAGATGCTTGTGATGGAGGAGGATCTCACCGAGTGGTTTTGGCACCGATGCTCTGATCCTTGTCGACCACAGACAGGTCCATGTTGTTGATGGCCACCTTGGTGGAGACTTTTACTTTGAGCTAACGGAGGGGGAAAACAATTAAGTGGGAAAAACAACATTTAATTTGAGAAACCAGAAAAAATACGACATGGTTAAAGTGAAGGGGCTTTGTGTGGTGAACTGAATGATGTGACAGCATATTGTTCAGGGTTCAGACGCCTACAAAAGACAAGACTTTGACCTCTGACCATCTGCTTTGACCTTACAATTTGATGGAACATGGACTAAATAGTTGCTTTTTAAAAGCCTCATTGAGGAATGAATCACTAGTCATTTAGACAATTAAGAGTCAAAGCTTCAGGGAAAAAAAATTCTAACCTCTTTTTCTTTTTAAAAGCAGACGCTTGTGTTGCGTGGTTACAATGCAATTAAGTTTATCGTCATATATTATCAAACAGTCCACTTACGTCAATTTGGTTGGCCACCAGACGGCTGTCTCCGGTGATGGAAACGGAGAACTGGTAATAACCGCTCGCGGGCTGGCTGGCCATGAAGTTCAGCTCAAATATGTCACTAAAACAAAAGAACAAAAAAAAAAATGTAAAAATTAACTGGGGGGGGGATAAAAATAGACCAGTGGTTTTCAGAAGCAAAACTACAGTGCTCTGAACATTGCCATGGCAACCAGCAGCAAATAATGAATGTCAAATATATCAGTTTATTTCTACATCCCTAGTACAGGATCTACGTTCGGAACACGTCAGACAGAAGGCGTATGTCAGGAACATACTCGTGTAGGGTGAAGGGGGTCTGACTCAGGACTACAGCCTTGGAGGATACAGAGGTGGCTGATTCCACCAGCACGTTGGCAGAGCTAAGAGGCTGGCACAGAACATCAGTCACCTGGAGCTGTAACACACACACACACACACACACACACAGAGAGAGAGAGAGAGAGAGAATTGGTCACAATAAATAAAAATAAAAAGTGTAATCCGTACTAATGAAGTATAGAAATTTAAAAAAAAATAAAAAAAAGTGTGTTGTTATATTTAACATTTTACAAAATAGAAGTGCATTTTAAAATGTGAATCATGATACACTCCGTCAACTAGGGATGGACAAAATAATCGCATTCATTCGTTGATTTTCTTAGTTATTTAAAATCAATCTGCCATGACACTGACGGTAATAGTGCAGCGGACAGGTGTTAAAGGGACAGGCTCTTGATAAACAAACCCACTGGACTTAAGACAGAGGTGGACAGATCATGCTTCTGAGCTACACTATATGCCCACATCCATGTGTGCTTGTTGAACATCCCATTCCAGATTAAGTCCCCCTTTTACTGTTATAATAACCTCCAGTCTTCTGAGAAGGATTTCCACTAGATTTTGGAGCGTGGCTGTGGAGCGTTCCAGTTCATCCCTGGTATCAGGGCTCTGTGCAGGACACTCGAGTTCTTCCACTCCAACACTGGCAAGCCATGTCTTCATGGAGCTCGCTTTGTGCACAGGGGCGTCGTCATGCTGGGGCAGGTCTGGGCCTCTTAGATCCAGTGAAGGGAAACTGTAATTCTACAGCAATTCTGAGCTTCCAACTTTGTGGCGACAGTTTGGAGAAGAAACAAATAATGGGTGTGATGGTCAGTTGTCCACATACTTTCGGCCAGTTGCTCATTCACAGACGGCTCAGTAAGATGTTGATATGTTTTTATGTTCACTCATCCAACACCCAGAGAAAGAAAAATTTCATGCACATTTAACTGGTTCTACATTTTTCGTTTGTGCAAAGCACCTCGACGCTGTGGAGCGCGCTACTCTTTTCCGTTTCCCATCACTTTCTGCACCGCACACAGGCAAGAGAACGTCACAGCGCATATCCGAAATGTTGATCAAAGACTCTCTGCCTTTTTGTTTAGGGCATGAACGTGACGCTTCATCAGCAGAGACAATAGCACAAGACTGCAGGGACTCAAGTAGCCACTTATTTCCACAGTCTCTATAAAAGCACATAATTAACTTGTCATAAATCTGAGTTGAATTATGCTAGTGGCTGTTTTTAGCCTTGTTAATTGGACGTCTGGGTGAGCAGGTCATGGGACTGGGCAGCACACTGGAGCTTTCACCTGCCTGGTGGACTAGATCTTTTGAATTTTGAGACATTACCAATCGATCAGTAGAGCTCTGTAAAACCATCAGAGGCACACAAATAGGTAGAATTTTCTAGGCATATTCCTTATCTCCCATATGGGGGTCCTGACATACTACTCCACGGTTCTTGCCCTTTTCTCATTTCAGAACTTTTCAACATGTTTCAGACTTTCTGCATTTGTTTTTTGTGCTAATTTCTAAACATTGTTAAGTGCATCATCAAAAGGAAACAGAACACAATCCAAAACACATGTTCTGGGCTTCCAAACTATTTCAAGTATCTTTAAATTTCAGACTTTTTGCATTTTCTGGCACTCTTGCTTTTCTTATGCCTAACTGAAAATCCTCAAAATGTAAATGGAAGCTCAAGATGTCTTCTTCCAGCGTGTTAATGGTGTGTGTACCTGCAGCAGAGGCTGGCTGTGCGAGACAGCCGCAGAGCCCAGAGCGTTAACGATGACCGGCTTGTGGAAGCGGTTGTTGGAGAGCGCGGCGGCGGCGCTGGCTACGCTGAACGCCTCAGACAGAGAGTCCCACGACTTCTTACTGAAGATCGAGTTCACCAGCTGGATCACCTGGTCCTGAGAAAACCACACGAGGCAACGTTTATCTCCACATTCGGGTGGTTACAAACTAGTATACCACAGTGCTGCTGAATTCTCAAATCTGATTGGTCAGAAGATGATTAATTAGTTGTAATATGTTATCATTTCTATAGTAACAACTCATTCAAAGAGACGTGTTTAGTGGACGCTCCACATGAGCAGGTTAAAAATCATCTGTAATTGTTGACGTGGTGAAATATTCTGTGAGGAAATGTTTATCTCTGCTATAATGTAAGTGGAACTAACTTCTTTCACAGACGTTCCATAAATGTTATGATGTGTAATTCATTGATAAATGACAAATCGTAATCAGTGGCAGACTGCTGTAGTATAAGAGGAATAAAGTCCTTCAGGACGTGCTGTTATATTAAAATAATCAACTTCAAGACTGTATCAGTAACTCTGTTTCATCACACCATGTAGTTGTTGATTATTTCCCTAACAGTACACTCCCAAGTGTTTTATTCCTTATTACTCCTAATCCTACAGACATGCAGTGAGGAGTCTCACCTCTTTCAGTGGAGGCTCCACGTCCATGTAATCGGACAGCGCGTACGCTGAAGACACGAACTGGGCAGTGGCCTCCAGACCTTCCTCGAACTGTAGATACACGCCCCCCAGGTCATCCAGCCGAGCAGCCAGATCCTGCATGTGACACGCAACACGGTCAGGAAATAGAACCCAGAAAATCAAACAAGTATTTTGGCAATAGAATGAAAGAAAGCATTCAGCGTTAGTGCATTGGGGAAAAAAAATGAATGGACTTCCATTCAAATTTCTAAATCTGCGTTACGGCGCCACCTAAAGCCTGACTCGAATCATCTCACCTCGATTTCCTCCAGGATATCTCCGAGTTCAGCCTGCTGAGAGAGACGGGAGGCCGCCTGCAGAGCCTGTATGATGCTGTGTACACACAAAAACACAAGAATATTAGCTACATTAATTATTATTATTAATTTACTGGATGTGTTGAATTCAGAGTTAAAATGATGGCAGCAGGGGTATTTTCGAGCATCAGCTGAGGACAGACAGGAGGCGGGCTGAACCGGCAGGTGACGCGTGATGATTCTCACCTGTGTCTCATCACCGCCAGTCTACTCATGTGTGTTTATATGTGTTTCAGTAACTGCCATAACCAAAGAGAGAAAGTGGCATTGCTGGCAGAGCCTGTGACACACACACACACACACATACACACATGCGGAGCGTGAACTTGAACTCTGAACCTGAACCGGGCGAAAAGCCGTGAGCTAGTGACAGACCCTTTTCAGCTGGTTTGTTGGTGTGTTTTTAAAAGAGCGCTGAAAAGCACGGTGAAAAATAAACGCGAACACAAAGCTGTATCAAAAGCCACCATTCTCCTGAGTCCCACTTCCCACCCACACACACCAGGGTTCTACACCCAGTTATATAAAATTCCTTGCTTACAGGTCCAGATAGGTGATGAACGACTGAATTGTGACAACAGTTACCGTTTAATACTAAACCATTGGTTATTAGTTTACAGAACACAATTCGAAGTGGTTATGTTTTGTTTCGTAGTTGTGCTTCAGGTTGCCACTTTGACTAGAATCAGACTCAAAGCCATGTTGGTAGTTCGCTAATCAGACCAGAGAGGGTCAATAAAATGCAAAATCTATGAACGTCTGTGAAAACTCTTACCTTTACGACTTAAAGCCCTGTAGCTAGTCTCTGGTGTGATGAGCTACCTTCAGCTAAATAACTGACATAAATGTTTGTTATATATATTATTTTTATCTTTGTACAGCACATTGGTCAACTGTTGTGTTGTTGTGTTTAATTGTGCTTTATAAATAAATAAAGTTAAAAAAGTGGGTGTGTTTAGATAAACTGAGACACGGGATCTGCTACAGAAGCCACACTGGTTCATGTTTTAGAAAACTAGAGTCACTAAACTATGGCCACATGTGTTTATGGGAACTGGTCCTCTGAATACTTTGCTACGTCTGCATATACTCAATATTAATCCCCGTGAACGAGACGAGCATGTACTCACGCCACGACGTTGTCCTCCTTTGCGATGCGTGCTTTAAGGGCACTGACCACCTCTTGCGATGCCATAGGCAGTCCCAGAGAGCTGAGCGCGCTCACAGCCTGGTGGATCTGCGAGATGGTGGAGTCCTCACTTACAGCGGCGAGGAGCAAATCCCGAGTCTCGTTCGATACATGGATCTGTCAAGGATCAAATTCAAGAACAAAAATGAGAAATCACGCACAAAAGAGTTATCCGTGTTTCAATCAACAGTTCACACAAGAATTTTTTTTTTTTTTTTTAAATTTATATTCATACCTCACAAGAGGAAAGCACTTCACTGGCCTCAGCCGCATAAAACAGAGACTCGATGCTGGAAGAATCCAGGTTGGACGTAATGAAATTGCAAGCCTCCTGAAGATATAAAAAGTACAAACCGTTAACAGACATGCAATAAATAAGTGCGTTTGTATGTTACCCCTGTGATATTTACTCAAGCTCACATCTGAGTCAGGCACGGACACTCCCAACTTGCTCAGGCCGACGATGGACAGGTACGCTGACTTCAGGTCTGTGAACGGCTGCTCCAGAACAGCCTGAAGTCTGTCCACATCCGAGGCGGTCAGGTGGTGGGTTGGGTTGAGCGCCCAGGCTCCGAGAGCCAGGATGGAGACCACAATGCTGACCAAACCTTTCAACACACATGCACATATACAGTAACATCAGTAAACACACTATACATGCTCTCATTCTTTGGAAAATCTATACGAAGCCTGAGACTTACAATGCACAAAATAAACACAGGAATTAAACATGCATTTCTTTTTGACATGCAAGTGTATTCATTACTGATTAAATAAATGACACCTTATCAGAAGTTACTGTCTCAGGGTACTAGGAAGGATTTAACACAGAGCTCTGTCCCAAATACCTCACTACCCCTTACATAAGTGCACGACATATGATATAAAATGGCGACTTTTAAACCCTAATTAGTGCACTGTATATTAAATAGGACGTCATTTGGAATGCAGCAGCTGCATCCACTTTAGCTACTTTATTATATACCATGCTGACAGAGAAATAAGCAGAAGAATATAGAAAAATATTGCAGTTTGGTGCTAATTAAGGTTTCTAAAGTTCTCAGTTTATAGATAAACAGACACATTTTAGTTAGCAAACTGGCTAGCTAGTCAACTAGCATGGTAGCATTATGCAAAATGCCATTGATAGAATTGATACAAGAGGATTTAAGGACCCGCGAGAAAAAAAACAGACGTTTCATGCAAACAGCACAGGAGCGCTTTGTTGTTCATAAGATAAAATTACACAGACAACATTTTTGAAAATTGACTATAATCTCAGGTAAATGACTTACGGAGTAGCGCCATGTCGCCGTATGCAGCGTCACCAAAAGCGCTCGCGAGACTTCCGGGACAGTCAGACGAAACCTATTTCGACTAAAGTAATAGGGGGAGCGTTTTTGTGCCGTTGCCTAAAAGCGATTGATTACAATTGAAAATTCAACACTGTATCATATTTACTGGATAATATCCCACTAATAAATAATTCATATCACAAACTTGAACTAAGCGTCACATGTTTAAGTAATAGGAAAACCTCCACCCCTGTAATACGAAAATGGTATAACCCAACCGCTGCGCTTGAATAATACGGAAAAATACTATATTTCTCGTAGCTGCAGATATAAACCGTTTACTTATTAAATTCAATATTTTTGCGATTACTTACTAATTAAAATATATTGTATTGTTATTTCAAATCGTGTTGTGTATTTTTTATTAAAGGGCGTTGATTTGGTATTGTGTCCGTTTCCTATTGGTCATTCTGTTGCAGCGCGCTGTCCAATCAGTGGAGAGGTAAGAGGTATGACGTCACTCCACACACCAGTATGTTGACAAGAATATTACAGTTCTATCAGGTCTTATTGTTTAATGGTGCAAATAATAATACATTAGAAAAGAAAATATAATGCACGAATCTTTAAAATATTCACGTTTAAGACCAAATTTATATTCTGTTTAGTCAGTCCCACAACATTTTTATTTTTATTCCAAAGAAAGCTCTGTGAAAATGTTCAACTCAATGCTTTTTTATTTATTTTTGTTATTTTACAGGACAGGGCAATAATTATTTATTTTAATTTCACAATTACAGCATGTACACAAATGAAGCAGATCATGAATTATTACACAGTGGACATGAGCAAGTTTAATCACTGTGTTATTGTGTTATTTCAAAATTCTTGACATGTTATGAAAAAAAAAAAATATATATATATATATATATCTGGCTGTTTTCAGGATGCTCCTTCAATGCAGTGATTGTGGCAGACAAAACCATTTCAATATTGCCATTGTGAAAAAATGTAAACGAGAAATAAACCCTGAACTGTAATGAACTGATTTCCACAGAAAGTAACAGCACCAGTTAAAAGCACAGATGCTTTCCTCTGACATTCTGATATTCTGACACAGCATTTCAGGAAAAAATAAGAAGAAGAAGAAGAAGAAGAAGAATTGAAGCACACACAAACTGAAACAGAATGCCTTATATATGTTAAACTCTTGAGATAACCTGAGACAAGAGACTAAAAAGCACCTTTAGAGTTTCATCATGACTGCTAAGATGCAGTTTTCATTACCCCAAAATCTTTTTTTTTTTTTTTTTCACAATTACATTATTAACAAAATATTTTTACATCTTAATTCACAATAGGAGAAAATGCCATATGTTTTAATATTGCAGAATGCAATAATCAGCGATTGTGGAAGTGCAGGCTCAGGACAGGATGAGGGCTCGGCTGTGTGCGTTCGACTTCAGAGAGCGAAGATAACGCCTGGCCTTCTCCGTCATGATCAGTTGATCCGTAGTGCGACCACAAACCACCGCTTCCCACGCTGGAGACATCTAGAGGGAGAAGATTTTTTTTTTTTAAAACCTGGACGTGAAACTGGTAATGATGCTGAGGGGACAAACTTCAGGATTATGCTTCATGTACAGTCACATTATTACTGTAACATATTGTAACAACTGTACTGCATTGTCATTTCTGATTGGTCAGAAAGTGTTGACAGTAGTCCCGGCTCGTTCTAATATGTTATCACTGTAAGTTTTCCACCACTAGAAAGTCTTTAAATAAATCAATCCAGTTTAACTCCGAGTTCCTGGATGACTTACAGGAGCAGGTGGAACAGTTTTGGGGTTCTGTTGTGCTTGTTTCACCGTAGGACCGCTTTCGTTGGGCCCCAGAATGAAACCCTGGTCGAGGACATTCTCCTCCTTCTTCACAGTATACGACGAGTTGAAGGACGATGAGAGCGAACGGTCCGCCTGAGAGACAAGAAACAACTGCGTCTTTACATCGTCCTCTCACTGTGAGACCAAATTAAAGCGTCCAGTCACTGTTTTTACCTTTCTGCTGGGTTTTGCAGGAGGCTTGGAGAGCTGGCGTCGGGCAGGGCGTGGCTCCTTGCAGTCTATAACGTCCAACGCCAGAGATTTACGCACTTTCTTCATGGGAGGCCGGTGCTGAAGAGCAAAGTAACGAAAGAATATCAGTGTACAGTAAAAGCTACATGTCTGGATGTAGAATCAGCCTTGAGGAAAGTACATTGGGGGAGAGAAAAAAAACAAACAAACAAAAAAAACACTTGTATAGAAATGCCTCTGGTTTGGTGTTATGGTTCTAATTTTTGCCATGTATGCTAACCCAGTCTAAAATTATCACGATTTCACAGTATTACGGTAAAAATCAATCATTTAAAAATGATAATGAAAATGACAACAAATAAGATGACGTGAATGACAAAAATGCAGCTTCAGCAGAGAGGAAGGAGTCTGTTAACCCGTTTATATGAACCAGCCCTGGACAGCTGAGCTGAACTGTCATCCATCATGTTTGTCTCCACGTCTAATTCTGGGAGAAACGAGGATCTGAGAGTCTGAATCTAAAAGCAGGTTGTGTTTTATTCTGGGGAAATGTGAGGAGGTGTGATGACTGAAAGATGACCTAGGACAAAAAAAAAATTATGAAATGCGTCATCATATGTGGCATATCTTTTAGGAATGTAGAGACTGTAAACGTCACGCGTGTGTACGTGTGTGTGCGTGTGTATGCGTGTGCGTGTGTGTGCGCGTGTGTGCGTGTTGGGGGGGTATTGCAGAAAGGGTTTTACAGAAACAACGTGTTTCTTTTAGTTAAGACAGAGACACAATAAAATATTACATGCAGGAAATTATAAAGGTTTAGTGCAGAAGAGTTTACTTCCTTGTTTTGTAGAGGAATTAATAAAAAAGTTTGCGTGTAAACCCCCATGCACTTTTAGGTTACCGTAAAACCTTGTGTATACACACACGCCAGTTTCAACCGTCATGCTTGATGGCACTTTTTAAATTTGTCTGCACTGACCTGGTCACTTTCTATTCATCATTCCCATTAAAATTATTTATAAAATGTCAGATTTGTCAGATTTGACATTTCATTGTAGGCCCATTTAATCCCTTTTAACACGCCCTTTTATATTTTTGAGCAATAACTTGTAGCAGCGTTCTCTGAAGTTAAAATGTGGAGTTGGTTGGTGGTTGATTCGTATACACGAAACTCACAAATATGAATACGTGAAAATACAAAACTGACGTTTTAACGATGATTTAAAGATGCAGAAATAGAACGAAAGCATCGCCGTAAATCAGGAAGCTCACCACCGCTTTGGGTTTCTGTTCCGCCGGACTCTCGTCCTTTACGATGAGCTCGATCCCTGCTTCGGTGCGCAGAACCTCCTTCAGGTCCTCCTCCAGGTTGGGTGTTGGAGGCTGCAGCAAACATCACACATCATGTACACGTTCACAAATAATCACTCAGCGGCTTTGTGTTTTCGTTGTCATTTCGAGTTTCCTCACCAGCTGCCGTATGGGCCCGTACTTCTCCAGGGCGTTTTTAAACGGGGTCGGGGTGCGAGGCGTCCTGTCCAGATCAGCCTTGTGGTTCGGCGTGATGAAGCTGAGTAGGAAAAAATGACGATGATGAAATCAGACTCCTTTAATATCAGGGTGGATTTTAATTAAGTGAAAGAAACGCGCAAAGCGGGACGTACACGGAGTTCTCCTTCTGAGTGAGCGGGGTTTTGTCTCGGTGCAGCGGCGTAGTGACGATGGCTTTCTGGCTGCACACGGGCGTGGACGTGAGAGACGGGTTCTCCAAATCAAGCGTGTCCTGTTTGGTCCACAAGTTGAGAAACTGGGAAGAGATTCAAACACAAAATTAGAATTCATCTTCATGGCTTTTAAAAGTGAAATTCAAGCATTTTTTTTTTTTAACACTTTTAAGGTCGATTATCTTTAAGCCCCTGAAAAGCCTGTGGCTGGATTTCTGACTGAAAAGAAACAATGTTGGTTCTTGAACACTGCTAGCTAGCTATCCAATGTTATGCTAGTTCTTAGTTTGTAGTTTACCTCACAGATGTAATTTTCGGTGCTCAAAACTATAATTTGTCACAAATTATAATGAACAAAACGTCTTCAAATTTTTCTATTTCACAGAGTTTAATTTTCCAACCAATTTAAGTCTTGATATCAATCATTATCGATATTTTTTTTTTTGTTTGAGTGAAAACCAGTATTAAAACTTTCCTCAATTAATTTTTCTGCACTTTATCTAACATGCTGCCATTTGGAAACTAAACCGAATTCCTGAACTCAATTTAATTAATGTCAGTCAAGTCGGTCCAAGTTTACAGTAAAACCAAAAGCGAGGTGTCCTGAGCCTCGTCGTACCTGAGATGGGGAGAAGGGCAGGATCTTCACCGGCGTGCTCTTGGGGGTCATGGAGTCGTTGGCGTCGGGGGAGAGGGCGATGCGGCGGCGTGTGCGGCGGCTCAGGATGGACGGGGGCGTGGCTCCCCCGGGTGAGATGGGGATGAGCTCGCCTTTACTCCCCTTACTGAGCTCGTGTAGAGCGCTGCCCTCCAGCCGGAACTGCAGCACGTCAGGGCTCTGACTCTCCTCCGGCAGCTCAAAGTCAGCCAGGTTACACCAACCCTCCAGATCCTACACACACACACACACACACACACACACACACACACACACACACAGCAAGGGATTACTCTACAGCATCATAAAACCATACATGGTGTCCTGGACAGTGCTTCACTTCAACAGACACACTATGAATCCATTTTGAATCCTTTATGTTCGAGATTTTCTCTTAAGCTCACACAGATCTAAATTCCAAGTCCGGACGATAAGACAAATACTTTTTTTTTTTAATTCATTATCTTGCTCATAGCTCAGAGAAACAATCCAAGAAAATCTATCAAAAGCACAGACCTTCACCTGATCCCGTGTTTATTACATTATTATTATTATTATTATTATTACAGTCTACATTTATTCTACATTTCGAATAGCCGCATATCTGAGCAAGGATGAAAAATCTTTATTTAACTAGATATATAATAATAAGATAAGAGGTTTTATGTCTGGAGTTTATTCACAACTGTTCACAGCTCTAAATCATTTAAATAAATACTTTTTATTTATTCATTTTTTTTAAGACATGGCCCCAATACCAAGGATCAGTATCCAGCTGATAAAAAAAAATTGAGGATGGATGGAAAAAAAGACATTGCTTGTATCTTTTTGTTAGGATTTATTTCTATTTTATTTGTACTGTGTGTGAAAGCTGTAGTTTAATGTAAGGTGGCTTTTTTAAGCTGTGGATTTTTCCTGTATTTAAGTGTTTCAGGGTTTTTTTCAACAACAACAACAAAAAAAAACATTGTAAAGCTTAGTATTTTATAAGAATTCTTTTTTAAATATTGAATGGATATTGATGATATCTGCTGATACTGAAGGTTTTAGACTCAGTATCAGAAAAGAAGAAGTGGAATCGTGCCATCTCCAGATCTCTGCTCATATTATTAACACAGTTCATATAAGTAAACACAAAAGTCAAGTTTGTGCTGAGAAAAAAATCACACCATGCATTTGATTTTTACAGATATATGATAGATTTTTTTTTTATGAGTTAAACAAATGAGAAAATGAATGCAAAGCAAAAACAAAAACCGAGCCAGTATTCCAAGTGAATATTCCTGTAAATGAAGGCAAGATTCAGGTTGATTCATTTCTACAGTAATGTTTCTGCTAGTGGTTAGGCCACAGCACTCTCACCGCTGCGGCCCGGGTTCGATTCCCGGCCAGGGAACCAACCCCAGCCACTGGGGTTGCGTGCAACAGTGAGCTCTAAGTGCCGGTCCCAAGCCTGGATAAAAATTTGGGAGGGTTGCGTCAGGAAGGGCGTAAAAACTGTGCCAAATCAAACATGCGGACCAATGATCCGCTGTGGCGTCCCCTAACAGGAGCAGCCGAAAGAGGGAATAAATAACCAAGTTTAATATCTATGACTGTAGCTAAACCATCAGTGCATGCTAGGATTTACTGATAAAACCCAAGCTCAGCATTTTCAGAGATAGCTGATGTTTAACCTGAGCTCACAAAGCCATGTCTGAGAGCAGAAGCCCATCTTTAACAGTGGTCCTGAACTCACCCCATCCATCATGTCCATCACCTCCTTCAGCGCGGGCGCGGCCGAGGGCGACAGGAAGCCCGAGCCGTCGTTCACCCAGGCAGGGACGCTGGAGCTCGTCGCGCTCTCTGCGTCACTGGGGGGCGTCGCTGGAGCTCGAGACGGTTTAGGGGACACCTTGTTGGCGGGAGAGGATTTCCGAGATACAGAATCGACAGACTCCTGAAGGATGAAAATTATTTTTAGGCTTAATTAACGTCCTTCAAAGTTCTGATGAAGTACAACACCACCAGTGTGACAAACCGATTCGTAAGCAAAGAAAAATTCAAAGTAATATTTTTCTTGTATGTTTTTAAATCCATTTTAATCTTCGCACTCTACATTCCTCTTTACTTTCCGCTAGGACAGAAGTATTGGCACCCTTGACATCATTTGGGCCTATTGCCGCCATTATGAGGTATTCCCTGTGTCTCGTAAGCAATAGTTCAGCCTGACACGTCACATAGGATTTACGACACAGCAGACAATATGTTATACGCCCGTGTTTTATATCAGGCCAAAGAAAATCAGCGTGTGAAAATCAGCATTTTTGTACTTTACTAATCTATTAGGCGGTTACACAAAGTACTTGATCAGTCGATTACTCGTGGCCATCACTAACAGCCTTGCCAAAAATATAAATAAACACATTAACGACTTGCCCGGAAGTTATGTGAAGCACACCGGTTGTGTTTTACCTGTGTGACCACCGGTACAGCGGCAGCCTCCAGCTCTCCACCGTAGCAGAAATCCTCCTGTGAGGGTGAGGGTTACATACATACATCAGAACATTACGCATATTACAATACAAAAAGAAATCGAGACAGTGAAAATAAGAAGCCGTAAGAAACGTTTATGGTGGAGAGCGTTTCTGAAACACACCAGTGGATCAGCGTCCTGCTGAGCACTGACGTCTCCTTCCTCAGGCTGGTGAATAAAGTGCAGACTCGTGTCCACACCCGTGTAGTACCCCAGCTCCACCTTACGCTTAATGGTGGAGTTCCAGTGGTTCTTCACAGCATTGTCGGTCCTGAAGGGGGGAAAAAAAGACACAGATAAAAACCATAATTTTCTCAATTCTGATTGGTCAGAAGGTGTTTAACAGCAGCTTTGACAAATCACAGGTTTATATTAATGCGTTAGTAACAACTTACACAGAGGCTTATACAGTGGACATAAACAGACTGGAAAAAAAAAAAGGTGTAATCATTGATGTGGTGAAAATTCCTGTTTTCTGTAAGATGTTTATTTAACATGTAAGGAAGGAGTCTCCAGTGTCAGTGTTTTGTAAAAGTCCAGCACAAGAAAGTATTCAGGACAGAAGAGTTAACACTTTCTGGTTTCTTGGTAACACAACAAGTTAAGTTTTTTTGTCTTATTACCTTCAAGGTGATGCGTCATACTTTAATAAATAAACCATAATAATCATTGGAAAACTGCTGTAGTATAAAAACAGCATGTAAAACACTTCAGGACATGCTGTTATTGGAAAATAATCAGTTCCAGGGCGGGGACGGTAACTCTGCTTCATCACACCACACCGTCGTTGATTAAGTTCCTATTACAGCATGGCATGAAGTGTCTCTCCTTCATTATTATTATTACTGGAATTATTTTATAAGGATGAATGTTAGGAGTTTTAAAGTGTTCACCTTCCAGGCAGCAGTTTGGCGATCTCGGCCCAGCGGTTTCCCAGCATGCAGTGGGCTTTGTAGATGATGAGATCCTCCTCTGAGGTCCAGGAGGACTTCTTCACGTCCGGGTTGAGGTGGTTGTGCCAGCGCTCGCGGCACTGCTTCCCCAGTCGCCCCTTCAGGTGTTTGGCCACCACGGCCCACTGTTTATTACCGTATTTATTTACCAGCTGGATCACCTGCACAGAGAAGAAAGACCAGGTGAATCAGAAAGCTTGTGTGAGAAGAGGTTTATCCTAAACTGAAGAAATCAAGATGACATTTTGGTCACCTGATTCGAAATGACATTGCCTCTGAAGAAGCTGAAGAAATTAAAACCAAAAAAACACTTTCCCTGTTTCTCTTTTCATTAAATCTCCTTTAATTAAAGCCTTTCTTGAGTGTCAAGCAGTAAATAAGAACAAATTGAGGGAAGGAATTACAGTTCTGAGTGGGGAACTGAAGAAAAGTCGGACCACAAACACCACAGGACTGATCCCAGGAATCATTCGGGTTAATGGTTTGGATTTGTCACTTTATCTACCTAACGTCACACCTAGTTTGCATAGAATTGAGAAGATTTTAATTCACATGTCGCTTAAAATCATAGAAAATGAACCTGTTCGCTTTGCTGCTTACTAGTGTGAAGGCAGCGTAAAACTAAGGTCACGGCATGTACCGTACGGTGCAAAGGTCTTAGGCACATGCAAAGAAATGCTGTAGAGCAAAGATGCCTTCAAAAATAATGAAACTAAATGTTTC
>CM075022.1:17378453-17405753 GCA_037576675.1 Pangasius sanitwongsei
TACGACTGACTTTCATTCCTCTTCTCTCCAGCACAAACCTCCACCTCTCCAGGTTTTCCTCCACCTGCTCCCTGCTCCCTGCTCTCACTACAGATCACATTGTCATCCGCAAACATCATTGTGTAAGGAGACTCTTGTCTGACACCATCACATCACCTGCAAGTGTCATAACATCGTCATCCTCTCCTCCTAAAATAAATTTCAGGAACATATCTCCTGCTGATCTCATCTCACAACAAGAATTCTATTTACAAAGTGTGATTTTTTTTTTGTCTGCAACAGCATCATCAGACTGAAAAGCACAACTTTATTTCATTAAAAAAAAACACACAGTTCCTTTACTTTTAAAGAAGACCTACTGGTAGAAAACTTGCGATGTATTTCCAGTCATTAGCGCCAAGGTTGTTAACCAGCGTTCGCAGATTATCATCCTGAAAAACAAGACAAGACAGGTTTATGTTGTGGCTTTGCATTTTTCTCCATACTTCAAACCAGGGTTGGAGTATAAAAGCCAGGGCTGTCAGATGTTGAGCCAGTGTTTGGCCCTTGATTGAGATCCTTATCAATAAACTGCTCAGCTACATGAATGGAACGTAACCGTTTTCGGACAAAAGCTCAAATCACCTCTTCCTGCGTCCACTTCACTTTGACTTTCCCGCTGTCCTTCGGGTCGGCTGCGTCCGAGTCAGTGTCCTGACACTCTGCGTCTTCACTGCACACACACACACACACACACACACAGCTTTGTTAACAGGGGAACAACAAGTGTGTCCAGTCATCAGGAGCTAACAACAAGGCGCCGAGTTTACTGACACCACTTGCCTTTGTGTTGTTTACATCTGAGTGTTAACAAATCTGTGCAAAACTGTGACGGGACCACTGTAAACTGGGACTGCAACAATTCTACTCAAGCATTTATCAAATTATTAAATGTCTGAATTATAAGAAGTGATGTATTTGATCTGCAGAATTAAACAGACAGCATTCCTGGGTGGGCCTGAGCTGCAACCACATGACTACCTTCACACTGCTGTGACTGTTAAAGACACAGGTCTCATCACTCCTAATGCAGAACTATTAGTGACACGGGGACATTTGTGTTAAACACTTAAATCAATAAATAAAAGAAATCAAATCAATAAACAAACAAACACCAGCATACTTCTGTTGAACATCACGCCAAATTGCTTACTAGCTAAAAGCTACAGCTAGCCAGGCACAGAGGAACAAAAACTGTTTATCCATTTCCATTTTCACACACACACACACAAACTGAAAAAATAGAAGAATAAAATGCAAAACATGTAAAGATAAGTGGTATTAATCTTCTGCATACGTGTGATGATTTATGTGTGAATGTAGACGTGCATTATTTATTGGGCGCGCGCTGATAATAAAAGCCTCCAAACTTTCTAAACAATCCTCAGATCAGGTCCCAACTGATGCACACGTTTATAAATCACGTGTTTATCAGGTTAAACATATATAAACCAACCATGCATAACAGATAGAAACTAAATAAACTTACCCGCGCGCCCACCAAGACATCTTTTTTTCTTTCTTTTTTTTTTTTCCCTCCGATTTTCCGGTTAAACTCAGTTTCACGACGCGGCACGCGCGCTAACTCTCAACCATCTGTCAATCACGGGGATGGATTTGTTTATGGAAGATTTATTCGTCGTTAAATCGCCTAATAATAGTCACACAAAAAAAGGCAACACGGAGGAGCGCGAGCTCTCTCTGTCCGCCTCCTCTGTTTCTATCTCGCGCTTCTTTTTCGCACCCTTTCCCGGGAGTGACGTCATCAAGCAGCGTCTGCGCGCGCAGCAACCGACCAGAACTGAAAACAACTTACAGACCCCCTCTAAAAAAAAAAAGGGAAATAAATTTATTAAAAATATATATATATTATAGTAGTACAATATCACTGCACAGTCATGGTAAAAAAAAATGTTAAATACATATTTAATAATTTATTATTATTATTATTATTATTATTATTATTATATGTAAAGAAAAAGAATAAATGTAAAGAAAAGAATTATAAAGAAAGAAATGTATAAAATAAGAAAATTTAAGAAGAAAGTTATATTACTGTTGTTGTTGTTGTAAATACAACGAACTAATTATAAATATAAATATAAATATAAATATAAATATATGTTATACATGTTATAAATATAATGAACTAATTTATGAAATTATAAAGAATTATAAAGAAGAAATGTGTAAAATAAGAAATTTAAAGTTATCATATTACTATTATTGTTCTTGTTGATGTTGTTGATGATGATGTTCTTGAACATATAAATATAAATAATTAATTTATGAATTTATAAATAATTATAACAAAAGAAATGTATAAAACAAGAATTTTATAAAGAAAGCTATGTTATTATGCTATATTATTATTATTATTAGTAGTAGTAGTAGTAGTATAACAGTCTTGTTTCTAAGCTGTAACACTAATTTATCTGTACTGAATACATTTTAAAAATACTTTGCTGAATTTTACATCTAATGCATAGAATTGACCTTAACACAGGAAACACACGGCTCCTGTTTACATCACTTTAAAAAAAAAAGGCTTTAAATATACAGCTGAAAGAAAGCAATCTTTCATTTTTGCCCGAGTATTTGGGATTATTATCAATAATATATAAACCTGTAAACCTAACAAGGCTGTATGTAGAAGCCATTTTTAATCGTGTTTATTTGACCAGGTTGCTAACCCACACTCCTGAGAAGAGCTTCTCTGTAACTATGGCAACCAATAACCAATATTTATTTTAAAATAAATAAATAAATAACAATTGTTAAAATATCCTTGTTCATCTCGCTTTAAAAATCTTTGAGCTGTATTATAGCTTTGTTAAGAATTTTTCTGGGGGAAAAAAACAACTAAGAAGGTAATAAACGTTAAATTCACTTCCGGAACTGAAGTGGGCGTGGTCACCGATGAACTCTATTAAAAAAAAAATCAATTATGGCAATCAAAATAAATAAATAAATAAATAAAAGAAAATGTAACTAATTTATTTTCGAATGAATTGTCAACAAATTGCCAAAAATTAATGTTGCATTTACTTCCAAAAAAAAAAAGAAAGAAAGAAAGGGGCGTGGCCACTGATGATTTCTATTTTAAGGGGAAAAAAGGGCAATTTGTTGACAATTCATTCCAAAGTCAATTTGGAAACCAGTCACATCTGCAGGGTCTTTTTTAAAATGCAAAATAAAATATTACTAATTCATTTCGTATTTACAGAAAACGACCAAATCCGTCACGTCTATAAATACAAGCTGGCTGTAATTACCATGATGAACCTGCAGCATGATGGAGGGAGACTGCAGCAGATCTGGTAAAAACAAGCCTCAGCTCTTTGATGCGATGCTTTTTGTTTTGTAGGATGGAAAACTAATGATTAAATGTCTTTATAAATCTGTGTTTTAGAGGCAGCTAAGAACTATGAGAGCATCTGTTTATCAGAGCTGGATCAAGGTTTTCTCACAGACTGCAGCTTGTCTGCTTTGTCCACTGAAGGAACACTGAAAGCACCCAAAAGCATTGTGGTAGAGTATACAGAACCCAGTTCAACCCTTCCTGCTTCTTGTAACCACTCCTCTAGTGTTTTATCTCCTTCCAATCCCCCCAGTAAGATGTCCCTCCTTTCCCCAAGTATCACCATGCGTGCTGCTGGCATGAGCAGTCTCCTGGAAGGTAAGTCCTCCACTCCTTATGAGAGGATGACCTTCCAGAAACCTGTCCTGGCCAGCACGTTGGACCTTTCATCCATTGACCTGACCACCTCACACCCTTTATGGGAGGTCTCACTCATCAAATCTAACATGGAGAGTCCCAAACTGTGCTTGGATTCCAGTAAAGTGGAGTTCATATGGAGTCCAAGTTACCAAGCTACACCTCCAAAGCCGGCAGAGGTTTCCTCACTGATCTGGTCAGGGACACCGTCGGAGGGTCAGAGGTCATGCAGGGAGTTCACCTTTCAGGATTCGAACCTGCGCCATGCTGTGTTGGAGCTGACTGATGAGCAACAGAAGAGTTTGTCCCGAAACTTGGCCATGTAGTTGTGTACACTGATGCTTGTTCTAGGTAAGACCTTAAAATCATATGCTGAAATTATATGAAAAGTTGTATCTATTTATTTTCTAACTGTTTCTTGATTTTATTTATTTATTTATTTTTGCAGGATCTATATGGTGACCCAAGTGAAGAATTATTGTAATGATGTATATTTTTGTACTTGAAATAAAGTGTGGTATTTATATTAATGACTGCGTGCTCTTTCAAAGGAACTGTAGAAAACACTTTATTCAAAATAACATTTTCTAAACACTGCAGTATAGCGAGTTAAAACGTAGACCGGCTGCTCAAAGTTCTCCAACGATGGATGCAAACCTGGAGATGATCACAATACACATCTGCAGGACCAGCAAAAGAGTAGTGTTGTGTTATAGAAATCTAATCTAATTTATACCACCGTGCTGTTGAACTCCATCTGATTGGTCCGAAGGTGTTGATTCATGTTCTATAACAGCAGCTCTGACAATAGTGCCAGCTGCAAGGTTTACATATACGCATTCGTTCTAATGTTACTGTCACCATAGCAACAACTCGTTCATGGGGCTTGTACAATTAAAGTGATTCAACAACAACAACAACAAAAGAAAATAGAGATGTTCCTCTGGTAAAGCTTTTGTGTAAGATTTTTATCAAAGAAGAGCTGAATCGGTGTCGGCGCTTTGAGGCAAATCTGTTCCTTTAAGTTTTCCACCACAGGACCGTCTTTGTGACGGATCACCTGCTCAGTTGTGTGACATTTTTTTTTTATGTGATTATTTTTTTCCCCTCCTTATAAGCTTACTGGTGTCAAGAAAGAAAGGAGGGGGAAAAAAAGAGGCTGGTGAAGGACCAGTTGTTTATAGCTGCTATGATGTGATGACTAACTTGCTTCATTAACTATAAATGGATGAAACATACGAAATGTTCTTTAATAAACAGAAACTGTAATTGTTGTTGTATGAGAGGAATGAAACACATAAAGGAAAATGATCAACGATGGTGTGGTGTGATGAGGCAGAGTTACTGTTCGGGCCCCCACGGTGCTTATTTTCCAATAAACACACATCCTGAAGTGTTACTCAACTAATAAGTGGACAAGGAAGTGAAATTATTTTCACCACTTATGTACTTGTGACTGGAATTACTGTCATAGGAGCACTTATGTTAGCTGTGATAATATGATACTAGAATTACATCAATATTATTGTCACATCGCCTGTATTATAACAGGCCAGATTGCCAGATTGTCTATACATTTTCCAGATCTCACTCCTCCTTTGGAGTTTTCTTTCTCCTGTGAACATCTCATTATTAAACGTGTGTGCACAAAATAATGATAAATGATTAAATACAAATCCAGTAGTAGTTTGATTTAAAAAAAAAAAAAAAAAAAATCAAACTATGCAATTTACTTTTTTACAAAGCGAAAAAGGAAAGTAGAAATCGTTTTCAAAGCTAGCATTTGCTACCTGTGAATATTGTTAATTAGTGTTGAAATATTTCGTTAATGGAGTGACTGTTCCCAGGTCAGTCTGTTTCACCCTGAGACATTTAAACACATAATGCTGTTCAACCCTCGGCCCTCCGTCGTCCCCTATCTTCCGGCTTCAGCATGGAGAAAACCTCGTCTGTGCTGCGTCGATATCATGCTCCTAGAGAAAGGAGATGCAAACATCAATGTATCGAATGAATTTTTGTTTTACAGAAATAACGTAATTATCAGGAAAAATGTTTGACGAGTATCGAGCGCACCTGATTCAGCTTTTTAAACTCCACCACCTGAAAGAAGATGTGTTCGAGGATGTGCTTGGCGTCTCGCTTTTCTTTATCCAGCTTTCCCGTGACTCCTAAGATGTCTCCACATTTCCGCACGTAAAACTCGAGATCATCATCAGTGCCTGTGCAAATCACACAAAGCGAGTCGCATTTGAAGGACTTTTCGTACGAATCTCTATGTACCACATCAGGAATAAAGGACGTCTAAGGGCAGTTGTCATTTCTTATAAACATGAACTCTTCACTCAAAAAAAAAGTAAAGAATAAAACACTTGGGAGCATGTTGTTACAGTAAAATAATCAACGATGGGGTGGTGTGATGCAGCCTGATGTCAAGCTTAAGTTACTGTAACCACCCTGAAGTGTTTATTCCTCTTACACTGCAGAAATTTGCCAATGATTACGGTTTTTGTATTTATTAAAGAATGACAGGTTGCACATTTATCCATTTATAGTTAGATCTAATGTTGTGGAACATCCATGAAAGAAGTTTATAAGACAAAAAAAAAAAAAAAAAAAAAAAGTGGCTCGTCATGTTACCGAGAAACTACAAAGCGTAAACTTCTGTCCTGAGGACTTGCCCATGTAGCAAAACTTAAAAGTTACAGCTTTACCTCTGACTGTTACAACGTTTACTGTGTTGCTCCAGTGTTGGAGAGTTGAATAAGGCTCCGTAAGTACAGCGTCGTAAGACTTTCTCTCCTTTTTGTCTCATGGTAACACTTTTAAAGTGCAGTTCTGAACTCATGGTTTATAGTCGTAAACACACAGTCCGGGTTGAAAAGTATTTTCTCACATTTCTTAGTTTGTAACACTCACGTATATACCAAATATCACACCTGGGGACTTACATTTGTTTGACAGCTGAGCAAGTCGCACTTTCTCAGAAGAAAATGTCTCGTCGAGGTCAAAGAGGTCGAGCATCGGCGGGGGCAGGTCCCTAAAGGCCGGCTGGAAAACCTGCGCAGGCAAATTCCCACTCAGTTTTCCATACTGCGAGCTACAAACTGAACTGAAGCAAACAGAAGGCATTTGTACTTGTGCAAAATGTGGCCATTATCTCAGAAAACTGCTTACTGCAGGCTGCAGAGGCGGCAGCGGCGTTTCAAACTGAGGCGTAATCAACTGCAGCGGCTCGTGTTTGACGTGCAGCTGCTTGTAGGCCCTGAGAAGGGAAAATTCAGGTCAACACCACGGTCCATGGTCAACACTCTGCCTAAATGCGTTTAATATTTAATGGAGCCAGGCGAGTGAGTGACCTGATAACGCTCGGGAGGGAGTCTGTGGACAGCTTAAAGAGAGACATGTCGAAAAGGGAGGTGAAGTCGCGTGGGTTCTCGTCGCCTTCCTGTAGACACACTCGGAGTCTCTCAGACAGGTATCCTGTGTCTGGTAACATGGTGTAGTCTGCGATCTATGCAAAAAACAAACAAACAGACAAACAAAAAAAACAAAGAGCTTTTATTCACCATCTTCCAGTACTGATCTGTGGATAAGTCTATAAGTCACTGTATTTTTGTTTCACCATCCAGGTGATCCAATCACAACTTGACTAAGTTGTAAGGTGTGTATTGGAGACGCACTTTAATCCGGTGGTTAGAGACACATGTGGCCAAATAACAGTTGTAGTTTGAGTCCTAATGCATAAAAATACTGTTACTAAAACAATTAATGACTTAACAGTAGAAGTAAGAGTAATTTAGCATTTTAATGAAGGTTAATGCTCCAGTACTATTACAATGTACAGTGCCTCACACACAATTACAATTACCTATAGTGCTACACTCTGCATTCGGATTGCATCTAAATTTAAATATCTTTAATCAGGAAGAAAGAAGGAGTCCATGTCATTATCATAACTTTAATTAGGGGGCCAAGCACCGAACTTCCAAACTGGAAGTCGAGCAAATTTTTTATTTTTTTTTCTTTTGCTTCTTCTCCTACAAATTTTGTCATCACAATCATCACAAAATTTTGATCCCAGATTCGTGAGATCAAAACCCGATTCTCAGTTTCATCCAGTCCCTTCAAAACGAATTTGCTTAGTTTATTTAGCAACACGGCCTAAAATTAGTTTTTAACTTGTGGGGGCTACTGAAAACAGGAACTGAAGCAATATCTCAGTAACAGCTTCATGTTTTGTCTTCAAATTTACTATATCTCCTTGGACACAAACGCATTTTGGTCGCTAAGATCACTAAGATCTGCTTGGCCCTCTTAATCGCTGCTTGCAGCTATGTTTCCATTTGTTTTTATTTATTAACAGATGGTAATCTGCCGTCTTCAGCTCTTCCTCACACCATCATTTTTGTTTATTTGAAGCTCCTCGGGCACACAGTGAGACCGAATCCCAAATGGTTTTCACTACATTCATTACGTATGCTTAAAACATGGGGGATTAAAAAATAATGGAAGTACTATGACCTGCAATGTGCACTGTATAATGGGATTCACGCACAGGAAATCTGGAGCAGGATAAACATGGCTGAATTCCCTAACAGGTAAGTAAAGCTTTATTTGGATGGGATTACTTTCTCTGGGTGACAGCAGTGAAATTAAGGTGGGATGAGCAAGGAGTATTTTTTTTTTTTTTTACTATAAACCCAGATGTTTTGCGTCCGACTTGTTTTATATACATTCGTTTTATGTATATTGGAGAACATATTGGCTCAGGTATCATGATATTTACAAAAAAATTTAATTACAAATGTAAATGTAAACAAGTAGGATTAATGGCGTAATCACGAAATCTGCTCACAAGTGGTCATTAGAAATGAATATTTTATACTTGAAATAAATCAAAGAATAAACAGTTATCCGTGAGTCCAGTTTTGGGGTCACCTGAGACGGACATCAGGTATAAAGGTATAAACGTTGTTAGGATCTCTCTCACCTCGGGATCTTCGGCATCTATTTGATTCAGGTGAATGTTGTCGGTAGTCAGCCACTGGAACACAACATCCTGTACCATGGAAAAAAATATGTAAAATAATGTAAAATACTCTTCTATCATTCATATAAGCAACAATAACACAATAAATCATATAGATCACTGGAGGCTCACCATTATTTTACTGTTCTCCTCCTTGTCCAGGTATTGATCGCTGAACATGTGGCATGAACCCAGTACTGCCAGCTTGCCTGCATTCTTCTTTTACACAACCACACGGACACATGAACTTTGTCTGGATCAATTCGATAAATACGAATGCTGAGGCTAATGTAGTGCTAGAAGAGAGGAGACGCTACATGTTCACTAACCTCGACCTTTGAGAAGGCCAGGACGGGTCTGTTGAGAGGGAAGCACACAGAACCGGTGGACAGAACCGCCACTGCAGGCTTCATGACACTCAGCGTAGCTCCGTACGGGTACACGAACGTCAGAGCCCTGATTGCAGCACAAACGACCAGGAGTAAGTTTTTTGCAGTGGAAAGCAATGTATATACATGTAGCTAGGGGTGTGTTTGTGTTTGTGTGTGTGTGTGTGTGTTATTCAGTCTACCTTGTAATGTTTCTCTTGCTGCATTTAAAACACAATCATATATTTTATCTATTAAAAATAATGGATTTCATCAGAGATTTGGGAATGTATACTTTTACTTAGCTAAAGTAAGTCTATAAAAATGTGTCACGTATGTTACTCGATGTAAAAAGAGCTCTCCATAAATACCATGTACATCAATTTACTACTAAAATATAAACAATTACCAAAATCCTGAACATCCTAACTGTGGCCTTATTACTAATGAACACAAGTCAATATAATAAAACATAACGGAATTTAAAAATATGATCTTAAAAAAAAATCCACTTTCAAATGTCTAAGATAATATCAAAGTGCTCTAAACAACTGCATGTAGTTTATATGGCATTTATTTCATTTTATTTTTTTACTTTAACAATGTTAATTTGGTATATAATTAAAAATATATGTTTCTTAAATATGATTTAAATAAAATAAAAAAAACATATATTTTTTAAAAATCCATTAACTAATTAAAGATGCATTAGGTAAGATTAGTCTTTTTTTTTCTTCCAAAATTAGGACTGTATGGGTTCAGTAGATGGATTCATCAGTTGAATGATTTTTTTTTTAAAACTCCTTGAGCCCCCACTTTCCTGCCCATGTTCCCGAAACTCCACCTCCAGGGTTTACGAGAGCTTGCAGAGTAGAGTATCTATAAAATGACTGACAAGATGCCCATCCAAACACAAACAAGCATCCCGGACCACAAGTCAGATTTCCAAGCGTTTTTTCTCAGCCACTTAATGCTGAGGCCGAGGTTTAAATCTCTCTTTTTTTTTTTTTTTAGCATTTTCTACATATTTTCCAGGTTATCTGTATGAGTAGGAATTTTTGTAAAAATCACCTACTACACCTTTAAAATGTGATGTAATTAATTCATTTCCAACCTGCATTATCAGGAGCTTGTTGTGCTTCAGCATTAAATGAGGTTTTATATATGGGGTTCTGCATACAGTACGCATAAACAGGAAGCCGGTTAAAATGAAGACGGGTTTGAGATGTTTCTTTTCACAGGGATAGGAAAATATAAGCGATAGAAAGTCAATTATAAAAGCATGAACTTGCTTCTGGATGTTATGTGATACAAAAACAGCAATGTCTCTACTGCTAATGCTTACAGAAGTATAAAATTACATAGAAATTTAATCCTCCAATTCACTCCAATAGTAAATATTGTAAGTATATCATGCAAAGGTCTGCGTAAAATCCTGTTGTTTTATAGAATTATTCAGGAGTGAACTGTAACGCGTTGAAGAAACAATATTGTCCCTATTTCATCATCTATATGGCTACTGAGGTTGAGGAAAAGTAAACACGCGTGAGAGCGTGAGCAAGCGAGGGCTTACTGTGTATTGTTCCCCGGACTTTCATCATCAATGACTCCCGTTACCACCTTGCCGGCTGCTCGGCTGATCTCCCTGAGAGAAGCGATAAATTCATTAGCATTTCTTTGACCTTGTCACTCTGCAATCAGTGAGTCGTTTTTAAATAATGGAAACTAAGCGACCTGTTGAGAACCCCGTTGGACACGAGCGCTTCTTTAGGATGGAAGTATTTGTAGTAGACGTTTCTCACTACGGCATCTGGAAAAGTGAAACAGTAGGAATCATCTCGTCACCTCCACACAAGTCTTTGAATTGTGCAGTTAGTTTGTGTGTGCAGTCGCTGCCGCTCACCGCTGTTCACCATGATACCAAACTCTTCCAGAAGGAAGTTGATATTAGTGTCGTATTTCACTTCTCCTCCTTCTCCGAGCATCGCGAGAACATTTCCGCCACCGTTCACATACTGCTTCAGGACTTGCAGCTGAAAATCACACATTAAAGGAGCAGTTTGTAACATTTACAGCCCTCTGCTGCTTATGAGGCAAACTGTAATTGCATTTAAAATGGGGAAAAACTAGCCGAGTGTGCCTCATGAGTAGTGTTCCTAGCTGGGGTGAAGCGATTTTTTTACTTTCTGGGCCAGAAAAAATGTAAACAGCAGAATGAAACAAAGAAATTAGCAAGTTCTACCGTGAAAAAAAACTAAAAGGTTAAGAAATGCTCTAAGAAATTACAATCCGCACCTTTAGAACAATTTAAATCTCTTAATCATCAAAGTACACTTCGTGTAGTGAGGTAAAAGACTGGGCTGCTTTATTGTAACCAAAATGAATCAAATTTATCTCCTTATATCAACATCTCATTGGATATCGTTGACCTTAATATCACTAGATGTCTAAAAATCATTTGCTTTAATAAAATCTCACAGGTGTTAATAAACACCAGTAGTTCGCTAAGTGAGGTCTGTGTTTTTTTTTTTATTTTGCTCCAGTGGTAGAAATCACAACCCACTATTATTATAAAAAAATTTTTTTACTGAGTTCTTAGAGTTGTTAGTCTGTTTGACTGCTCACATGAATCGAATGAGTATAATGAATCCCAAAAACTCAAAAACAAGTAAATAATATCAAATTGGACCTAATGTGTTCTCTCATCGGAAAGCTTTATGGCTTTAACAAACGGACACAATATTAAATAACGAGTTTATTTTTCCAGCGATTTGTCCTGGCATATCAAGCTGTCTGACCTCAGGATGTTTTTAATACTGCAACTATTTTGTGCTATTTTCTCTCCTTTATTATTGTGACCTTAGGAGAAGATGCTTCTACCATAAAACTACTGTATAAGTAGCACATTTTAAAGGCGTAAGATGTGATCGTTGATCAGAAAACTCTCTCCGGCATTAAAATATATGAAGAAGCGTGAATTTATGGGAAACCAGGGTCCCAGGTTCGATCCTGAGCTCTACGTGTCCGTGTGGATTTCCTCTGGGTTCTCCAGGTTTTTTCCCAACTCGAAAAAAAAATAAAATAAAAAAATGCCAGTAGGTGGATTGGCTATGTTAAACTTCCCCTAGGTGTGAATGAGTGTGTGCATGATGCCCTGCAACAGACTGTCGACCCATGTGAGGTCAATTCCCAGCTCACACCCAGTGAGAGATCCTGGGATAGGCTCCGGATCCACCGGGTAAGCGCTTACTGAAAGTGAGTGAGTGAGTGAGCATGAATGCAAAAGCGATGTGCAGGTAGAACAATCTCTCAGGCGATGATCGTTTCACCTCTGCTTCAGTGAACTTCTCTCGAGGACCTGCGGTGATCCACAGCTTCACACCATGCAGTTTCTCGGCTGTGATCTCCTCTTTGATGCTAATGAGACAACACACAAAGAAAGACTGGCTTTCAGTAGTTAGCTAGAGCTTACACAGAAACAGTAAGTATGTGTGAATGGAAATGACTGGGAGCCATAGTGTCATGTTTGGAGCTCATCATCACAGGAGTGCATGGCTTTGTGAAAAGTATTGGTACCCCTGAATCTTCCACTGCGCCCTCAGTCTCTTCTGAAGACTCTTGCAGCCGGTGTTGGCAGTAAACAGCTCTCTTTTGGACGAATTAAAAACGACAATATTCCGCTGTTCTTTATCCATCTTGTGGTTGAGGGCTGTTTCTTCTAAAGACTAAATTCTGGGCAGAAGAAAATAAAATTACTTAGCACATATAATGTCTAAGATGTCAATCTGGCAATATTTGAAAAATATCTAAGGTTTAAACAATCTCAAAACTCTGTTATAACCACAAATAGCGGCTTTTATCAGACATCTCAAGTCGCTATAACTGCATAATTATAGCTAGCTAGCTTGGCTACCGTATTAGCGAGCTAGTTAGCCCCATCGCTAAAAACAACAACAACAAAAAAAAAAAACATTCTCGAAGCATTAATATAAACCCCAAACTCTAAATATAATCCTCGGATAATATTTACACGACTACAAATTTTAATTTAGCAAACACAAAGTCGCAATTTTAAATTTTTAACCGATAACTTTACTTCAGGATTTAGCATGTCTCAGAGCTGTTAGCCTGCCCGTGGTGCATTATGGGTAAACAACAGTAACCATGGGGACTTCCTCCATAGCAACTGCTGCAGCATTGTTAGCATTGAATTATCAGCAGTAAAACTATGAATATATACGCATTAAGGAAAAATAAGGGCGTAAACATGCAGCGGTGCTGTATAGTTTCATTTAAATACCAATGCCCTAAAGTTCCTTAAATAATTTCGGCGGGTGCAAAAATATTGGCACCCCTACAACTAATCATTGCGTTACATACCGTCCATCTTTATATACTGCTGCTCTAGTGAGAGTGTATGAGCAGGACTAAGAGTTCACTTAAGGCTAGATGTTTTTAATGTTTTATATAAGAACAAAAACAGAACACTGACCCACCTAAGTGAATAAGAACAGAGAGAATGTGGTATGAGCTTTTTCCATTTTGGGGCACATTTCCTTTCACATATGGAATGTAATGTTCATCTTCTAAATATTTCAGTGATCCTCAGGAGACGGTTTTTCTTGGAGCGATAAGTCAGAAACACACCATACAGTTTTAGAAAAATCTCATATGAAGCATAACAGCAAGTCACTTTATTTTTCTTTAGCAGAATAATGTAGTGTTTCCTATTCACACTCACTTTATAGAACCACTGACAAAAATTTCTTTCAAACCATGAACCTACTAATTATTACATGATTAAATTATGCATCTTCCTCTATTTTTTATTTTTATAAACAGAACTGGAATCAAGTTCCTCATAAGTGAAACTTTGAATCAGTAAAGAAACATCCCTATATCTCCACGAGTAACATTGAAGGGTGAAAAAGAAAATCACATGTTGCAAATGAGAAAAATCAGTCAAGTTTATTTAACTAAAATATTGCAGAATACCCCAGACACCAGTTTAAAACTGAAAAAACACACAGTGTGGGACTCTTACAATTTGAAGAAGGGGAAAGAAAAGATCAGTTTCTGTACAGCAAATGTATGTGTAGCAAATCACAAATCACTACAGCTAAACCATTTCACAATACTCAAAAACAACATGTAGGCAGGCAAGTAAATCAGCGAGTCTCATCAAAATCAAAATATTACACTTTAGCCAAGAAGCAACACAAGCCTTTGTTTATTCAATAATCACTCGGGTGTAAGAAAAGTTTTTCCAGTCACTATGACAGCTGATGGAATAGCTGCAGTACAGGCAATGAATTTGAAAAATCAGAGCTAATAGCTGTTTAAAAAGGGGAGGGAGGGGGGCTACTGAAGATTCATTTACAAATCTGGTACCCATTCGATATTTACAGTTCAGCCCTTTAGTTCTCATGCGATGTCAAACATATACGATCTGATCTAAACGTGATGCACCTTTTTATCAAGTGCTGACTTTCAGAGCTACAAAACGGCACACACTCAGTCTCCCAGCCTCTCTCAGGCTCAGTCCTGCGAGGCAGATCTGGAGCGCGAGCGAGATTTGGACCGGGAAGGAGAGCGAGACGGCGACCGCTTGGAGGGCGATTTGGAACGGTGGCGATCCTCATGCGGAGAAGGAGAACGCGAGGTGGATTTTTTGTCTCCGTTCTCCATCGGCGAGGCCGAGCGGCTGCGCGATTTCTTGCTCACCGACTTCTCCTTGGAGCGGCTGCGAGAGCCGCGCTCAGATCGGGGCTTTGAATGGCTCTTGGAGCGGCTCTTGGAGCGTGACTTGCGGCTCGCTGATCGGCTGCGGGACTTGCGGGAGCGAGAACGAGAGCGGGACTTCTTGGAACGGGATTTAGCTGGAGACTTGGAGCGGGACTTTCTCTTGGACCTGGAGTGGGAGCGGCGCTTGCTGCGGGATCGGGATCTGTCAACAGACAAAGGACTTCAGCTGTTTTTGTACACACGATATTACAAAACTAAATAGGACTGCATACAAACTTTATAAAAATCAGCTCTCTGATCAACCACTAGTGTCATTTAACTGTTTTGGTATTGTGCCATACATTATACCATCCTGCTTCTGGAATCCTCACAGAACTAAACTGGTAATTTATTTTTTAAAGCATAAATTAAAAACTCACCGAGAGCGGGACCTTGAGCGGCTGCGTGAGCTCCTGCTCCTACGGCTTCTGCTGCGAGAGCGGCGTCTGCTGCGGGACCTGATAACCAGAGCATTCGCCATCGTCAGGAAAGTTTATTTAAAAGAAATGCCAAAGTCCACTGTGCTCCATCAGGCGTCTGAACTCACCTGGACCTGCTGCCTGAGTACGAGCGGCGCCGTTTGGGTTTATCCTCCACCAGACGGATTTTCCTCCCGTTGATGTCGGTGCCATCCAGCTTGTCCAGGGCTCTCTTCATATCAGAGTGGGTGCGGAACTCGATCACACCTTCGTTCGTCCGTTCCTTGTGGGCGTCGGCGTAGGTCACCTCACCTGCCTGCCGCATGAAGTCCTGAACAGTCGAACGAGAGGAAGTGTAAATATGGTCATCAGCTTTATTTAAATAGCAAAGACTCCACAGAGCGCAACTGTTGACTTATGGGTGTAACGTGTGCAAAACTAACAATAATATCTTCAAGCTTTGTGTGCAGTTTTACCTTGAGGTCCTGCCAGCTGCAGCGACTGGACAAGTTCTCCACGATGAGCCGGTACTCAGTGCGGACAGGCGGTCCGTATTTGTCTCTGCCAGAGCGGCTCCTGCTGCTGTAACCACTACTACCTTTAGACACAAAGCGAATGAGAGCACAGTCAGAAAAGGGAGAACACTGACAACTGACCAATTTAGGGCAAATCACTCACTAAACAACTCAAATTCAAGAAGTCTGAGCTTTCTGCATTTTTCGTTTCGTTGAGGGATCAAATACGCCTTGACGCAGTTTACCTCAGCAACAGATTCAGAAGGGATCGTTTAAAAAGAAAAACAAAACAAGGGGAAAGGTTTTGACAGAGGTTAAGAAAATAAGTTACTTTTTTTTTTTCCTAAAAAAAACAGCAACAGCCTGAATATTATTGATACTCTGATGTGGAACCCATGAGGTGACCTACAAGACCTGGGTGTATGAAGAATAAACAAGACTTTAGATAGCAGGATTATTATATACTGAAAAGATAATTAAAGCAATATTAAGACATGTATTTAAGTTCACTGACATTGTGAAGTGCATCTTAAGTCATAGGTCTCCTCCTGGGTTCTAGCTCCCAAATTATTATTATTATTTTATTATTATTTCTTGTAGACACTACCCTGTCCAAAAGGCAAAAAGAAAATGAAAAATAACCAGGACAAGCATTACCTTTCATACTGACCACACAGAGCAACGGAAGCCCACTGCTTTTTTTTTTTTTTGTTTAAGACTAGATGACTGCTACGTTTTTTTTACCCATAAAAACCTCTCCAATATTTCGTCATACATAAAAACCAATGGGTTTCCTCACCATCACCCTGGTCTATTGGCAAAAGGCTGCTGTCATCATGGCTTCCGGTTAGGTCAGCCAAGGGTCAAAGGGCAAAGGTCACACACACATTGTAAGGTGAAAGCCAAGGCCAAACGGGACAGGCAGTCATCTTAGCCTCAATGGACTCGGACTCAGCCCGCACTGGACTCTTTCAAATTGAAACATCAAGGACTTGTTAATGTTGATTTCAAACGCACACACACAGCATGATCACACGTTACAACCTGTGTTTACATGTCAGCGAGGCATCGTCTCTATTTAATAGATGCACATGAAAAATCTGACTTTCCAGAGACCGCGTCCGTCATCTGACATGTAAACATTGTTGCATTGCCAAATCTAATTTAAAACTAGCCATTTTTTTTTTTTTGGCGAAAGACTTGCAAAAAGTCTTATCCTTTCCTAGGTAATCCCAGCTGCACAATTAAACAAGTTACACATTTAAACTAAATAGGCCAATTGTTAGAAATTAAAACCATCCCACTGTCGTCTCTGGCCTGGTTTTGCTGTGTGCACCAGTTAGAAAACTTCAGCAGCGCAATTCCTCTCCAAGATTCCCGAACAGCTGGACAACTACCGAGACTGAGGGAAGTAAGGGGCTGCGTTTCGCCATTCCTTCAACGACACCTGGAAATAAATAGTTTTTATCATATTATCGTTATGAGACTGGACTTACTGCGCCCAGAACCCCAATGACCCCCACCGTATCCATCCCGGTCCCGACGGGGCCCTCGGGCATGCTCGACCACCACGCGCTCGCCACACAGCTCTTTGCCGTTCAGTTCGTACACGGCATCGTCAGCATCACGGGTGTCCTCAAACTCCACAAAACCGTACCTGCAATGCAAAAAGCGTTAGTGGTTACTTCTACACTTGTGACTCACGTTCTGTTATGCATGGTTCCACACGAGTACCTTAAAGATTTACACTTGCCCAAAATAGAAACCCGAGTTTCATGCTTGTTTCAGGGTACAATCTCTCTTGAATACTGGAGCTCTAGAGCCAAAAGCTACTGCTGTAATCATAACGCCTCTGTACTATGTGTCTTCACTCTTCTACACCTGTGCATTGAAATGATTTATAATCCCACTATACTGTTTCCCCCTCATTTCACGCTTTGCCATAACGGAAATAAAAACACTGATATTTTGAAAGACCGCGATAATTTCGCGCGCGATAAAAAAAATATATATCACGATAATTCCTGAAATCGATTACTCGTGCTTTACATTACAGCGAGCGTGGCGCGAGCCAGGTTCACACAAAGCCATGTTCAATAATACTTATGAAATACTTCGCTACAAGTGCAATATTATAGCATAAGCAAGAATCCTGCAATCAGCGTGGTCCACGTTTAGAAATTCGCCATGCACGATGTGGAGTTACAGGATTAGCTAAAATGCTAAAGTCGGGCCTAAGAGCCCGCGCGGGCAGAAAACGAAAGCGTCGAAGCTCACGAAAAAAACGAAAATAAATAAGCGAGCTAAGTTTAGATTAAACAAAAAAACGAGATGACAATAAGATGTTTCACGTAAGAGCCTATTTTTCTGCTTCAGTAGTCAGGAAAGCCAGCAAGACGACGGACGATGCAGGAAACATGACCGACGGTATTGTTTTCCAGCGAGTCCGCCATTTTGTCCACGCGGCACAAGTTCCACAAACCAACCGAAATATTTTCTCGAATATTCGACAAAAGACTTTCTACATTCAGTAACAAGTAAAGACTAACCCATGGTTTTTATTTATCTATTTATTTATTTTTAAGAAAGCACGTTTATTACTTACAAAAACACAAAAATGGCGCCTGACTACAAGTTAGCTGCAGACACTTACCCGTTTTTCAAATCTATCTCCAGCAGCTTTCCATAACCGCTGAAGAACCTCTGGATGTCCTTTTCGCGGACATGATAGCTCAGTCTGCCTACGTATACACGAGGCATTCTTCAACTTCACTTTCTAGTGCAAACCAATAAACTTGCTTTCTTAAAAAATAAGATTTCCTTCACGTCCGCTTCACTATGACACCGTTTTCCACCACGTCCGTGAGGATAAAACGGATCCCCTCGGTGCTCAATTTATATAAGCGGTGACGCCACGACTATCGATGACGACATATCCGGTTGTAAAAAGAAAAAAAAAACGGTTGTAGAATTTTTTAAATAATTTTTCGATAATCTGTAATGTAAAATTTGTATTAAATGTGTAATATATATATATGTGTGTGTGTGTGTGTGTGAAAATGCTCTAGCTAATCCACCAAAGGAATACATTTCTACTGAATCATTACATTAAAAAAAAAAATGTGATGATTGATTACACACACCAAGCGTATGTATGTAAAAGTGTATATTCACCAAACATGCCTGTGTGTGTGCACTTTGTACTTTATATCATATCGTTTTGAAATTCTACACGACCAAAGCTTTGCAGACTTCTGACCATCACACCCACATGTGGTTCTTCCCCAAACTGTTGCCACAGAGCTGGAAGCACATAGTTGTCTAGAATGTCTTTGTATGCTGGAGCATTATACTTTTCCTTCAATGGAACTAAGAGGCCCAAACCTGTTCCAGCCTGACGATGCCCCTGTGCACAGCGTGAGCTCCATGAAGACATGTTTTGCCAAAGTTGGAGTGGAAGAACTCGAGTGTCCTGCACAGAGCTCTGACCTCAACCCCACTGAACACCTTTGGGATGAACTGGAACACTTTTGGCCATTTAGTGTACTTTATTTGGCTCTTTTTCAGTACAGTTCACTGCAAAATACTGAGCTGCAAATCTGCAATGCAGTCTGTGAATATAGTATAATTCAGTCATTTGTACAGAAAACAAAGCAAAGTGGAGCCTCAGCATGGCTTTATAAACTGACCATGACCAGACATACTTGTTCTGGAAATTAAATATTATTCAAATTTATTCATCTATAAATTGCAAACACATTATCAAGACACTTAATTAAAAAATTAACAATACTTTCATGTGTTACATTTGTACATGTTAAAAGAGTTGAAGTCACATATATTTATGTAAAGGAATAAGATGCATATTATTGTAAGCCTTTTTTTTTTTTAGAGTTACAGCTGTACAGTCTTTGTTTTGAATTATGTTGGACTTATTAGCAGCTCAGCAATTAACAATGGGTAGGTTACATAAATAAGGAATAAAACACATTTGGGTGTGCTGTTATAGAAAAATAATCAACAATTTGCATGTAACAGCACATCCCAAAGTATTTTATTTCTTATACCGCAGACCAACACTACTGAATTTTCATGTATTAATGAACATCATACTTTTTACCCATTTGTATTTTCAGGTTAGTTCATTTGTTGGAAAGCTTGTTGGAAAAGGTACAGCTTTACCTTTGACTGTTACAGTGCTCTGACACTGGAGACTCCTTCTACAAATGTTAAATGCCTCTTCACAGAAAACTAACATTTCAATAATTAAACATGTAGTACAAGTCATGGCATATGTGGTTACTAGTAAGTGCATTAATGTAGATCTGTGATGTGGAGCTGGAACTAGGAAATTAATCAACACCTTCTGACCAATCGGAACAAAGTATTCAACAGCGCTGCAGTGTAAGCTTAATTAATTACCAATTCCGTTATTAAAATCAGTTCTCCTCCACGGTGACTGATACAAAAATAAATTAAAATAAACTCAATCCTTCATCTATCCCAGGTCATCTCTTACAGGACCTGTGCAGCTTTTCTTTATGAGCTTTACCATTACACACATTCTTTTCAGTTACTTCTGATCTGTAGTAAAAGGTCACTGTTGAAACAACGCCAGTGTCACAGAAGACACCACTCCCACTTCCACTGAGCAAAATGATAACACAATGACTCAATATTCTCACACTGTGAACGGTCCATCATGGGCCATCCTCAGAGCTCATTGTGATTGTGTAAATCTATGGTAATTACTATTAATCACTGAAAGCACATGATCAGCCTGGATGGATGTACTTTAAGAGCCTCACGAATTACTTGTGCTGCATGAAAATTTATCTAGAGTTTACTCGGAGCCAAATCTTTCACTCTTAACACTCCCTCTTGTGCACAGGAAGCTGCCAGAACACCATCTTGTCTCCACAAGCGGCCTTGCACCAAGCCTCTGCTGCCTCCTGAAAAAAAAGAGGATGAAGAAAATGTGTTAGTTTATATAGAAAGCTACTGTTTAGGTTATCTTAAAGGGATATTCACATACCAAGTGTAACAAACATGAACATTGTGCTGAATATATTTTTTTTCCCTTACAGGCTTGAGCCAGAAATAAAGACTACAACACTCTCAGTCTCCATGACAGTGCTATTGCTTTCTATTTCATGTTAATGTGCACTTAAATTAACTTCACAGAAAAAGAAATTAATCAATGTGGGATGTATTTTTTTTTTTGTTGCTAAATAAGTGTTTAGCTTGCTGGAGGAGAAACCTAATCATTTTTTTTCTTAATAAAAGGAAAGACTCTCCTAACAGTGTTTAAATGACATTTCTTTATATTCGGTGGAATTTTTTTTGGAACAGAAACTAATGCAACAGTCAAGCATATCTCAACTGGGGGAAAAAACAAAACAAAACTGTATAGGGTTTGGGTTACAAACCAAGGACTATTGGAGAGAAATTCTTGTTCAAGCAATCATCAATTTGCCTGACACACATCAACAAAGATTCTCACGACATGCTGTTGAAATTTATGAAGGTCACGTTTCACTTCTGCTGTAATTGACCTGCCATTAATATACGTCAGTCACTGAAAGAGCTGTGGCTCCTTTTCCTTTATTTACATGATATATAAATGATCACAATTGACCACAGACCTGCCCACGGACTTTCACATTCATACAGCATCCACTGATCGGCTCTGAATTTGTTGTGGAACCACATGGTGTGATCCAGAGAGGCTAAGAACTGGGTTCTGTATTGGGGGTACGGCAGCATCGTGGTGCTGAGGAACGAGTAGTCGGACACATAAGCAGCAACACAGCAGTGCAGCTTCATGTCAGCCTCTCCTGGAAAAAAATTTAAAAAAATAAAATAAAATTCACACATTACACACATCAATATGCATCTGCACAAGTAATTATAGTTTATTTGTATCCATTATGTTTGCCTCTAATTAAGAATAATTGACTGTGATTCTTTTGGAGTTACTGGAAACTCAAACGTCATTTTTAAATCGTTAACCCATCCTGCATGATTGGTTTTTATTATGTATTTTTGCTGAATGAAGGAGTGATTTCCACATTGGACTTACCTATATGTCCTTTCGATCGTACCCAAAACAGTGCTTTTGGCTCCATGGGGACATGTCTGTAAGTGTCAGGTGGATTCACTGGCTTTACCTCAATGGGAACCTCATCTGCAAGGATCTTATTCAGCCCCTGTTTAGTGTTATCAGCTACATTCGGGTCGCTGTGAAACCAGATGGATGCAACACGTGAAAAGATCACCGCATGACTTAATCAGCCAACAGGTAACGTATGCCTCTGTGATTCCTACCTGAGGTACTGCTGGATGAGTTCCTCCACTGTGAGCAGGGCGTCAGGTGGGGGGACGCTGGGCATGGTGAACTGATGCTCTAACGGACTGGGCTGCAGCTTGTGAAAGGACGCCTGACATATCAGTATGGGCTTACCGTGCTGGATGGCTTTCACTGATCGCACACAGAAACTGCGACCGTCTCGAGTCCGTTCCACCTGGTAAAGCACTGGAATCTTAGGGTCTCCTGTAGCACAAGGTAGAATACAGATGGATAAAAGGCATGCAGCACTTTCTGTATAGGTATAGTTTTCACCGAGGATTTGTTTGCATTGTACACACAAGAACAGCCTACAAACCATGTATAGTTACATGGTTTAAAAAAAATATTAGTTCAGTGTATAATTTTTGTTCTTACCAGCTCTTACAAAGTAACAGTGTAGAGAATGAGCATAGAGATCATCACTGACAGATTTGGCAGCAGCCACCAGAGCCTGGCCCACAATCTGACCACCAAACAAGCGCTGACTCCGAGGAACCCAGTGATGCTTCCCTCTGTCAAAACACAAACATGCCACACATTTATGAATAAGGCACATGAGAGGTCAAAGACTTCCCAACCCTGGTCCTGGAGTACCTCCTGTGAGTTCCCAATCCTGGTCCTGGAGTACCTCCTGTCCTGCACATTTTAGTGTTTTCTCTGCTATAATACACCTGTGCACTAAAATATACAGGACCAGGATGCTGATTGACGACACTACAACCACAAGTTTTTTTTTTTTTTTACCTGTAAAGGTCTATGTCAAGCTTCTCTAAATTCAGAACGCTTGTCACCAGGACGCTTCTGAGATCCGGAGATTGTGTAAAACTCAAAGAAACATCATCTCCTTGCACTGCCTGTGACCCTGCACCAGTCTCCGCCATTTTGGACTGGAAACGGAAGAGTTGAAATAGAGTGGACGCCTCAGGGATCACGTGACGATCGAACCTGCATTCCGATTGGCTCCCTTGGAGAGCGCGCGTTGTCATAGTGACGCCGCACGGGGGCAGTGCAGCTCTGTGAAAACAAAATTACTTGATAAATTGATAATCCGAGACATTTTTATCATAAACCACAAAAACGTTGATTTTTTCAACTTGTGTCATGAAAACATGCTAATTGATTTAGGAAATAAAATAACATTGTTTGGAATCATAGGTTTCTCAGAATTACGTGAATAAACACAGACAGCTGAGACAATATTTTCATGGTGATATATTTAATATTTTTTACATAATTATTTATAAATAATTACAGTATTAAATAATTACTAGAAACAGATTTGATGATTAAAATGTATTTAAACATATTTAAATCATATAAAGCAATCATATAAAAAATAATTTAAAAAATATATTAACATTTTTAATATTAAGATAATAAATCTTACTGAGGAAATTGTTAGGAAACAGTGTTAAATATGAGAAAGAAAGAAAGAAAGAAAGAAAGAAAGAAAGAAAGAAAAGAGCAAAAAGTCCCTACTAGGTCAAAACTGTCACATTTCTATCCTTGTCCTATACCCTAGACATAAAAACATATAAACACACACACACACACACACACACATACACACACATTATATTATAATATTATATTAATTATATTTTTAAAATATTTATTTTGTCTTACCATTCTTGACATAATTATTTAATGCAGCTAATTAATGCTTTTAACCACAAAATAAAACCTTTTGGCTTTTTTATTTATTTATTTATATATATTTTAATAAAAGCTGCAGGAAAGAAAGAAAGAAAGAAAGAAAGGAGCCAAAGGTCAAAACTGTCATGTTCCTGTCGTTGTGGGGACTTCTGGTCCTCTCCAAGATATAAAAGCACGAACACACACACACACACACACACACACACACACACACACAGTCGAGCTGCATTGCTGCTATTGGCTGCTTGGACCCGCGCCCTGCTCCACTCGTCTCTCCGTCACGGTTTTTTTTCCCCCCTTAATATTTTTTTTTATTATTATATATTTTTTTTTTTACTTTCCTCCGTCCCTCTGTCTCCATGGCTACACCGGACGGCGCGGAGGAGCGCGTGCCGCAGCGGGGCCGATCTCAGAGCGACCCGAGCGTCCTGACCGAGGCTCGCGCCGAGCTCGCACACCGTGCAGGTGAGAGGAGATGATGATGAGGATGATGAGGATGATGATGATGATGCTTTGGTGCTGTGTCTCTGTTCATTTATTCCTGGACAGACCTGTTATTGCACTGAGATGACGTGTAGTCAGACGGATTACAATATGAGCTGTGCATTTATTATTCCTCACATCCATTGCATTTACGTTTGTTTTTTTTAAATTTATTTATTATTTTTTTTACATTTATTTTATTTTATTTTATTTTTTTTTGCACGGTGCACACGACTGGTAACAAAAATCAATATCGTGTTGTCTAGAAGCTGAGAAGGTTTCGGCTGCTAGAAATGTCGGTGCATGGAAGGGTTAAACCGTGGAGAGGGGAGCAGCTCAGGGGAGCCGTGCTGAGCTCTGCTACTGTAATGTGATTAAAAATTAAAAATGATACGCTATTTGGGATTAAATTTGGATTTTTGGAGATTCCCAAAAAAAAAAAAAAAGTGAGAACAAAACTGTTGAATTTATCATATTTATTATATTATATTTACATTTAATATGTATCTTTCACTTGGACATGTGGCTATAAAAAAGATTTAAGATACATATTAGGAGCATAATTACCTTTTTAAAGTAAAGTAAAGCTTTACACTCCATGCACTTGGAGAATAAACAGCAGGCTTCCACATGAAACGATACAATTTCAGTTCTTAAGGTGACAATTCGATATTTGACGATACCACAGAATCTGATCCGATACGATACCATGTGATACAATAAGATACGATACGATTTATTAGCCTTCCTACCGATATGTGACCGACTTTGTTCAGAATTCATGACTGATGATGAGGTAGAAGTAGAAGAACTACTTAAATTAGAGATGGCACCGAACTGGCACTGATCCAGCATCAGTATCGAGCTGAAACCAGCAGAAATGGTGGATCGGATATCGGAAAAAAAACAAATCAGATATCAGTTCCTGTAACAAATGGCAAAGATTGGAATTAGATTTGGATAAGAAGTTTATTTTTTTGGAATGGGAAACGTTTACACATAAAGAGACTTTACACTTTATTGTATTTTTAATATTTACAGTGTGAGTGATTTTTTTTAAGGCGGTAGTTTTTAAAGAAAACAATATCAGTATCACAGATACTCAAGGTTTCACTATCGGTATCGGACAAGAAACAGTGTCTGCGTCGTACACCTATGTTCATTTCACGATCCAAATCGTCCGAATGTTACACCACTAATATGTACCTCTCTAGGTAGAAGATACACACTAAAGGTGCAAAAGGTGTACGCTTCAGGGTACGACCCCGGCAACAAGGAATGGTACTGTTTAGTACCCTTTATTCTGAGAATGTAGCATGGCAAAATGATTTGATATTTGGGATCACCTTTAGATTTTGGAGGTGATGCACCTGTCATGGGCGCCCACAATGTGAGAGCAGTGCTGTTGAATTTATCTTATGATATTATATACTGTAAACGTATCAGCATTGCAATCATCATTATTATTATCAGTTGTCTTGACTGAGAGAATATATTTTACAATTTTAAAACGGCTATAGTACTGTAATTTAATTAAAATGTACAATAAACGATACAGATTTGGACCGTAATTTCCTTTAAGAGTAAAGCATTAAAAGTGCACCAGATACACGTTAAAGGGATTAAAGGGTTACGCTTTAGGGTAGTACCCAGCAACAGGGATTAGTACTGTTTAGTACCATTTTTTTAATAAGAGTGTAGCATATCAGAATGATTCGATATTTGGGATAAAATATAGATTTGTTCCCACAATGTGAGAAAAGTACTGTTGAATTTTATTTGATTATTAGTTATTATATTAAGGCATCCACATTGTTGTCATGCACAGTTAGAGGCAGTCCTGAATGTATTCTGTGGCTGTAATTTGATTAAAAAGAGAGAGTGAGAGAGAGAGAGAGAGAGAGAGAGAGAGAGGGAGAGAGAGTATCACTTGCCTTGTCGATGGAGTGGTACTCAATCTTTTGTACCTGTAATATCTATCTTTCACTTGGAAATGTGAATGTAGTATATGTTTAAAAAAGAAGTAAGGTACATAACTGCACCCTAATTAGCTTTCTCCACATACAACTTTCTAGGTAAAAGATACACAGTAAACGTACAAAAAGAGTGCGATTGAGGGAACCACTATAGTGACGAGGAATAGTACCATTTAATACCTGTAGTTCTGAGAGTGTAGCATGGAGAAAGGGATTTGATACTTAGGATTAAATTTGTAAGCTTTCGTGGCTAAGGGAGATTTCATATGGAAACAGTGCTATTCTTATTCAGGGTTGGTGGTGGAACTGGGGCCTTTCCCGGGAACACACTGAGCATGAGGCAGGAATACACCCGGCATAGGACACTAGTCCATCACAGGACACCATGCAAGCACACACACACACACACACACACACACACACACATACACACATATTCACACTTAGGGACAATTTAGTGTAGACAATCCACCTACTGGCATGTTTTTGGGAGGTGGGAGGAAACCAGAGAACCCTGAAGAAACCCACACAGACACACACTCACACACACACCACACACACACGCACCTAGGGACAATTTAGTGTAGCCAGTACAGGTGGGAAGTTGGAGGAAACCAGAGAACCCTGAAGAAACCCACACAGACACAAACACACACACACACACATTCACACCCAGGGACAATTTAGTGTAGCCAATCCACCTACTGGCATGTTTTTGGGAGGTGGGAGGAAACCAGAGAACCCTGAAGAAACCCACACAGACACAGGGAAACAGAAAGCTCAGGATCGAACCTGGAGCTGTGATGCAGAAACGCTACCCGCTGCACCACAGTGCTGCCCCTGAGGAAATACAATACAGTTTGGTCCGGAAGTATTTGGACAACGATAGAGTTTTTGTGATTTTGCCTTTATACACCACCACAATGGATTTGAAATAAAACAATCAAGATGTGATCGAAGTGTA
>CM075022.1:17405853-17419111 GCA_037576675.1 Pangasius sanitwongsei
GGCATTTACCATTTAGGAATTACAGCCATTTTCAACAAAGTACCTCCATTTTCAGGGGCTCAAAGGTATTTGGAAAATTGACTGACAAGAAGTTAATTGACCAGGTGCGGTCCATTCCCTCATTACTTCAAGATAAATGAATTTTAATTTGGTGGCCTTAGTATTAAAGGGTACTCTATGGACTAAGAATGGATGGGAGCTAGAACCTTATGATACCAAGGTCACAATTTCTCTCAAAAGCAGTGTGAAAGTGTATTACATCATCACTGGTTTTATTAACACCAGCAGAGCTGAGCTCAGGCACTAAAATTTGATGATCATTGCATGGCATAATGGTGATAATTATGATGATGTAATTGTGCTTCAGCTTGTGATTCAGTGGCGATTCAGGGCAGATGTGGATTTTTTTTTCTGATTTGCCAGAAGGAATCAGGACATAATCTGACACCATGAAGGAAAACTGAATTTATTTTTTTTGCTCTGTTTGTCTGGCCATTTTACATTACTTAACTCTCAGAGGTCTTGCCTTATTTTGCCTGTTTTCTGATACCTAGGTTTAACAGACAATGAAAATACTTCTATTTCAAACAGATATATGGAGTTTTATACCATATTTTTCAGCACAGGTTGCTTGAAGGTGAACACAAACCTGTCGCTGAATGATTGGTGTAGGGACAAAACATATGATTGGTCAAAATGTCTTGATTGTAAGCAGTTGGCCTTCTACTAAATCAAATCATATCGTATCATATCACAGAAGGCTCAGTGGTATCATCAAATATTGAAATCCTTATGATTCAAACTCGTATCATATAGTATCTTATAGTAGCAGATTTCGTGGTATCATCAGATATCAAATTGTTGCCTTAACAATTGAATTGTATTGTATCATATCATAGTGGTATCATTAAATATCGAATTGTTGACCTGCGAATTGAAATCATATCATATAAGATTCAGTGGGATTATCAAACATGGGATCGTTGCCTCGAGAATTGAGATTGTATAGTATTGTAGCAGGTTCGGTGGTATCATAAAATATTGAATCTTTGACTTATCAAACTTATCGTATCGTAACAGATTCAATGAAATCGTCAAATATCAAATTGTTGCCTTATGAATTAAAATCGCATTGTAACAGATTCAATTTTATTGCAGGCTTATGAATAAAAATAGTATCGTATCAGATTTTGTGGTATCGTCAAATATCGCATCATTTCCTAATGAATTTAAATCTTATCGGATCAGATTCAGTGGCATCATCAAATACTGAATCGCTGCTTGAAAAATTGTATTGTGTTTTCTGGAAACCTGACACTTACACGCCTACTTTTTTAAAGCCTTTAGGCAGAAGCGTATCAAAAATATTTTAATCATGTTTCCTGATATCAGTATTGAGATTGCCATTTAATAATGCATAAATTGTACACTGCTATTCCGACACTGTAGTTCCAAATGATTCCATATGATGAATCCTAAATCCTACATTTCTTTGCTGTGGTATATTTTCTGCAAAGATGAGACTGATGATTATTGATATGGAAGTGTTATATTTTATGTGAGTGAATAATTAACAGGCTATGCACGTGCATATAAACTGATGATGTTGTGACGCATCGGGCTTCCCCTGTCTGTGACTAATGCACGCTCGGGGATGGGGACTGCGCATTTAGAAATGAGCATCTGTGTTGCTATTGCTGTCAGCGCTTATAAGATCTAATGGGTGATTCATAGAGCATGCATTTTAAAATGACCTTTCACGGTGATGTTCTGCTTAATTATCTCGCCAGGTATAAATTACAGATGTGCACCTTCATGTTATTTTAAGGAGCGATGCTATGTCCGTCATGTCCGACATAAAGAAATACACGAGACGTCCAACATCACAGATCATTCAGGGCTTGTGGAAGAATTAGGGATTTTCATCCAAATGTGTTCTATAGTGCACCGATGACTGAGGTCCATGTGTAATGAGCTGTTGCTATGGTGATGAAAAAGGATGCAGGTGGAATGGATCACCCCTAAGAGACATGCATTTGCCTATATATAGCGTTTCAACAAGCATGGGTTGTCCTGCTGTGAGAACAAATTGAGAACACTGCTGCATGCTTTGCGGTTGTCTCAGAGTATATAACACGTTTACATGCAAACACACTCACAGTCAGTTTCAGGATCAGTTTATTCACAAGTACCTGCAACAGGTACAGGAATTTGTCTTGCCACGTTTGCTACTAACAGACACCATGAGACGGGGGACAAACACAAAACAGGATTCAGGATAGAGTACACAAAATGCGATTCACTCTGTATAATGAGTACGTTGTACTGTATGTTATATTGTTAAGCTATAATTAGGAGTGCATAGGAGGTTAATCACATTTTAATCACAAACTTGGGCTTTCTTTTTTTAAATTTTTATTCCAGATTTTATGCCACAGCACTGCTGAATTCTCATTCTGAGTGGCAAAAGGTGTTGATTCATTTTCTCTAACTGCAGCTCGGAGAGTAGTTCCAGCTTCCCAGTTTATATTAATGCACTCTTTGTAATATGTAAATGTTTCCATAGTAACAACTCACACAGGCATTCTCCACATAAACACATTAAAAATGTGTAATCGTTGACACGGGGAAGTTTTTCTGTAAGGACATGTTTATTGAACATTTATGGAAGGAGACTCCAGTGTCAGCGCTTTCTAACAGTCAGAGGTAAAACTGTAAGTGTACGTTTTCCCCCATGGGAAAGTCTTCAGGACTGACGAGTTTCTGTTTAACGTTTTCTCAGTACTGTCACATGAGAAGTTGCTTCAAGCGAAAGAAAAAAAAGAGGCTGGTGAGGGAATGACGGGTTATTGCTCATAACATAAAAATTATTGTATAAAAATTGTATTCAAATTGTCCACACAAACCACTGGAGAAACTATTTATCTTTCCTCTAAAAAAAATTGCAGAAGAACTTTTTAACAGCAGCATTTTTCTCTCAAAAAGGTGTCGGAAATATTTCGAATAACAAAAATAGCTCTTACTAAATACAAACTTTATTGTTAATACTGTGTTATTAACATCTCAACATGCTAACGCTCATAGTATTACACATATCCATGGCTTATTTATATTTTTATTTTCCTAATTTTCTTTAATGCTGGCAATAATTCCAGATGTGGTTGCAAACCATTCAAGCACAGCTGTTGGTTCTGTATAAAAAAAAAAAAAATGGTGTGATGTCATTTTGGATGTAAAAACGTGCGTGCAATTGAAGCTCACTGTGTTCTTCTGTGTCATCCACGTAGTTCTGGAAATTTCATGTGGACCTAGTGATTAAACCGTGTTAAAAGCTCTGTGTTTGTACAGCTGGTGAAATTGTGTGCAATTTGTACAGCTAATCACTTAACACTATCCCAATATTGCAGTTACATGCATTGACGTCGTGAGCTACACACTCATTCAAATCTGGGATTTTTTTTGTACCGAAAACGCTCCATTTACACTCGGCATGCTGTTTCATAAAGATAGCCATAACAAGTTAGCACATACCGACTGCTAAAATCTGCTTGTACATGTATTCCTTTACATGTAGGCATGTCAGCATTGGAGCTGCTCAGGTTTATAATGTAATGACCGCTGCGAATGTAACTCTGTGCCTTTGCAAAAAGTAACGCTGAGCCGTCTTGTATTATGGCTGAACTTACATACTTTAAATAAATAGATGTATTTTATTGATCCCCAAGAGGGAATTTAGGAAAGAATGACTTTGTGGTGGTCCGTAAGTGCAGAACACATTAAACAAACCAAAAACGCATCAGCAAAGCAGAAAAAAAAAGCATAACAACAAAACTAAAAACACAAAAGCAAATTCATAATTACTCAAAACAAAAAGGGGAGGTCTTTAATGAATATCATGCGATCGTTGCTATTTGGACATTATCTGGAGTATGACTATAACAAGAAGAAAAGAATTTTCTTTTTCAGTCTTTCAGCATTGGTGCTACTGATCAGAAGGTTGTGAGTTCGAATCCCAGCACCGCCTTGCTGCCACTGTCGCGTTCTTGAGCAAGACCCTTAACCTCACCTGCTCAGTTGTATCCTGTCTGAATTGTAAATCACTTTGGGTAAAACCATCTGTCAAATGAGCTCAATGTAAAATGTAACGTAAATGTGAAAATAGAAACGAGAAGTAATTCTTTCTTCTGAATAAGCTGGTTTCCTTTAGGCGGCTTTTCAGCATTTGCGTACTTGGATTAATGTCATGCAAAGGTGGCAGCATATCTAAAATAACTTCATATAAAGATCCTTCACAAATATTTGTCGTATTTTTGGTCTTGTTGCATTTTCTGATTTTTGCTGTTGCACTTTCACATTTGTTGTATTTTTGATTTCATTGTGTTTCTGGCATTGTTGTTGAGTTTTTGGTTATGTTGTGTTTTTTGTATTGTTGTTGCATTTTCTGATTTTTGCTGTTGCACTTTCACATTTGTTGTATTTTTGATTTCATTGTGTTTCTGGCGTTGTTGTTGAGTTTTTGGTTATGTTGTGTTTTTTGTATTGTTGTTGCATTTTCTGATTTTGCTGTTGCACTTTCACATTTGTTATTGAGTTTTTGTTTTGTTGTTTTTGGCTTTGGTGTTGTGTTTTTGGTTTTGTTGATGTGTTTTTGGTTTTGTTGTTGATTTGTTCATGTTGTTGTTGCAGTTTATGATTTATTTTTAGATGTATTGTTGAGTTTTTGGTTTTCCTGTTAGTTTTTGGTTTTTGTTCTGTTGTTTTTGGCATTGGTGTTGTGTTTTTGTTTTTGTTTTTGAGTTTTTCATTTTGTTGTTGCGGTTGTTGGTGCTGTTGCATGCTCGCATTTATTGATGTGTTTTTAGTTTTGTTGTGTTTTCTGATTTTGCTGTTGCATTTTGGCATTTACTGTGGTGTTTTTGGTTTGTTGTTGAGTTTTTTTGTTGTTGTTATGTTTTTGGTTTTGTTGTTGAGTCTTTGGATTTATTGTTATGTTTTCTGATTTTGCTGTTGCACATTCACATGTTTTAATGTGGTTTTTGGTTTGTTGTTGTATTTTTTTTTATTTTTTTTTGCTTTTGCATTTTCACATTTGTTGTGATGTTTTTGTCTTTGTTGTGTTTTTGGTTTTGCATTTGCATTCTCTGATTTGCTGTTGCATTTTTCATTTGTTAATCTATTTTGCACTCACTTTCCACTGTATCCAAGTGGTCAACTTGCCATGCCAAATTCACATCAGCATTAAAATGCAGGTCGATACTTTAAAAACAAGGCAGCCGTTTTGTCTCTTTCTGCACCATTTTTCCTGTTTACCGCTCAACACAACATAAGGAGATCTGACGTGTGCTGGCCCTCTGCTCCAAATGAAACCTTTCATCCCTGTAGCACACACACTACTGCTTTGATCTCGCCTCTTCAACATGCACTCGAGGACCAGAGCGGAAGCCCTCGTTCTCAAAAGCAGGGGGAAGCAGACAGACGACCGAAGAAGGAGTGGGAGAGAGGGATGGAGGGTGGGCTTGTAATGTTTGTGTACCCTTAGCACAAAATGAAGAAAACAAAGAAATGTTACAGTAATAGGACCTTTAGTGTGTTATGAGGCTAGTGCAGCTAACAAGTAAAAATGTCTCTCAGTCAAAATCTCATGCATAAATACATGACCACATCTTCATATCTTAGCATTTTAAGTAAAAGGTTTATATAAGACATAATCCATATTTACATATTTAAGTTTAAGCTGAACTATTTCATCAGGAATCTCACTTCCAGCTTTCTGATAAGATTTCAAAAGTGATTTTGGTTGTCCAAAATGGCTCCCTCCTTAATGCTACAGTCAGGGTTTTGATCTGAGGGCGAAAAAATGCCTTCCTTGTGGCTAAAAGACTGAGAAAATCTTCCACCTTGTAAAGTTGACATCTACCTCTTTCATCTCCTTCAGATTAATGTCAGTATGTGATATCCCTTTCGAAGTCCATGTCTGTAAAATGTCAGACAAAAAGCAAAGCTCAATCTATATCAACATTGTAGGCTAAGAAGCTAGCTAGCTGGTTTAGGTGGGTTTTGTTTGTAGCGAATCTTTGATCTCTGCAGAGATGACATGAATTTTAGCTTTCTACTAATTCTGATATGAGTTTTAGGACACTTCCAAAACCGTGTAATGGCGTATGAAAAACAACAACAAGGATTGCTAGCTAAATCCTTGCTAGAGGAACTAGCGATAGCATTTCACTGAAATAATAGATACGTATTTAAATGTAGCCAAACCCCCAACTCTCCAAACTCTGTATTTTGTGCATGTTAAACACATCGTCTTTCCTGAAACCTCTCACAATTAAGACATTTGGTTTTACCATTGAGCTACATGATAAAGTTTTGTTTGTTCATGTTTTAGATCGATCCTAAATGGCATCAGCAAATCTGTATGACATCACTGAAGAACTTAATGCATTTTGGTACAGATAGTTTTTCATAAAAGCTTTTCATTATTTTTAATCTACAGTAGCATTATAGATTCATAGCAAAACTAGCATGTAAACATTGGATATCAAACATGTGTAGATTTGGTGTAGATCAAAAAATTGTGTAAATGTGATTTTTTTTTTTTTTTGCCAAACTAAAATCTTCCTTTGAGCACAGCAGCAAAGCAATGCAGCAGTGCAGGAACTGCATCTAGATCAGTGTAAAAGGAATTGTGCTCAAAGTTACAGGACTTCTTCACTCAGATTAACCAGCTTCCCATTTTCCATTTAATCCCACTGTAAATTGGAATACACATCAAAGATGCCCGTACATTTCTGCGCATTGCTCTCAATGGCCAGGAATCCATTGTACTCCACTTTATAATTCATATCATAACCCGAGTTGGCTAATTTTAGTTAATCTAATAGCTAGTATTCATGATTTATTCATCAGGCTGCTATATTTAGCCATTGTGTGAATATTCAGTGGTGATTAATTGGTAATATTCTGAGAAGAGCACAGGGTAAGATGAATAGGACTGGATGGTAATATCTAAATTTGGCTTCTGTATAATCTCTTACAATACAAAAAAAACTCACTCTTATTATTCAAGACTAAGTCAGGAAAATTGTAGGCACCCATTCTGAAAATGAGCAATCGTTATTCTACTAAATCTGTAACACATTGTAGCATGAGGTAAAGATGTGCGAGTGCATAAACTCAGCATGTTGTTTATTTGAGTGAATCCAACAATAATTGTCAAAGTTCATTGGAGGTGTTAAAAGACAGGCAAACTATACTGACACATGAACAACAAAGAAAACATGAGCGAGGGTCAAAATGAGAAACCAGGAAGTTATATGAGAAACAGGGGACATGGGTACAAGGCTCAGAAACGCACCCTTACAATGAAGAAAACTTCGTAATGGGACATGGTGGTATATAAAGACTAACTAACCAAGGGCTGAACTCAGAGCAGGTGCACACATTAGGTAACAGGCCAATGACAGGACAGGTGTGGAGACAGGACCAAAACAAAGACACGTGGTAATGTGAACAAAAAGGATATGGAGTGAACTCAAAACAAAACATGAGAGCAGCATTAGTGCATTTTTCCCTGGCTGTAAAATTATTGGCACCCCTATAATTAATAATTGCTGTATCCTCCCCTGGAGAGAATTACATCACAGAGCACCATCTCATTCGTTCAATTCAATTACATGTTATTTATATAGTGCTTGTAACAATAGACATTGATGCAAAGCAGCTTTATATAATTTTGGTTTATACTGTATTCCTGTTGTATTTTCGCATTTACTTGAGTTGCAGGAAGTGTTGCAGATCTTGTCAGAATATTGCTCTGAATATTGATGCATCATGAATCTCAATGTTCTTTCTCCCCTCGGTGCAATTTGGCAGCCATGATGAGGTTTCTCCAGCCAAATCGAGAGCACGAACACTAACACTGTGTGTCAGGACAACATCAGCAGAAAAATCTAGGTCTTGTCATTGCTGATTGCCTCTAAAATCTGAACAGACGTGCACCACTGTCTAGGCTGCATCACTGAGGAGTCTGTATGAGGCCCAGCCAGGAAGAAGCGGGTCATTTGCACAGCATCTCATGGTCTGTTTTGTGGTTTTAATAGACTTTAAGGGGAAAACACAGCAGAGAAAAATGTGAAATCTGTACCTAAATTTACAATGAGAGATTAATATAACCAGTTCAGCTGTGATTGGTTCACAGCTATAATAAATACAACCGACAAAAAAGAATGCGTCCCAAATTACATACTGTATAATTGTTTCAAGTAATAAACTAATAAATAGATGTCTCCCCACAGAAAACTTCACCATATGAACAATTCTGGATGTTTTTTTAATCCATTCATGTGTAATGTCTGCTATACAAATCCCTGTGTAAGTTGTTTACTATAGAAATAGGAAAATATTAGAGCGAGCACATTAATGTAAACCTGAGCCTCACTCATGATTCATGTCAGAGCTGCTGTTAAAGAAAAATGAATCAACACATTCTGACCAACCAGAACTGAGAATTCAACATTGCTATGGTATAAAAATATAAAATATACTATATATAGTTATGATTCTCAGAGTAAAAGCCAGTTGAGATGTGTTTTCCAGATAGGTATGATATAAAAGTGCCTTGTAATAAAAAAGATATATGGCTTCTAATTTTATTCCAGGGTCCTTTATGCTTAGTCGTACTGTAGGTATATGACAGGGTTTATAAAGAGTGCTCTCATCTGTCTCATCTGAGGACTATCAAAAAAAGTACCTTGCTCTAAAAAAAACCTACTCTGCTGGGCCACCTGCCTGCTTGGTCTCCTGATAAAACGGAGCTAAAGATGGGGGTTAAAAGAGGGGAAACTCTGCCAAATGTACCTGTCAGTGATGAAAAATGTCCTCACAAGCCCAAGAACGTGACAAAGCTCTTTTTTTTTAGTAATATGATACAGCAACGCAATGTACTGCATACTAAAACCCTTAAACTTCTAGCTTATTATTCACTTTTTTTGTTTATAAATTATGTTTAAAGTATTTAGTAAATGCAGTGAACCTAATAAGACAAGGTGTGTGGTTATGGCTGACGGCTCGTAGGAGTGTAAGGTATTAAACACGTTGTCTTGTATGGAAAAGAGGAAGTGAACTAATCAAGTGACCCACGCAGAGAACATGAAGGCCGTCTGGATCAGTGTCGGTTGCCGCTTTGTTGTTGTCATGAAGTGATGAGACCTTATCGTCAGGCTGCAGTGGTTACGCAGGGAGTGTGTGTGTGTATGTGTGTGTGTGTGTGTGTGTGCCATGTTTAGTCCTGACCAAGGACATCTCTGCTTCCCACCAGACTGCCTGTACTTTTGTCCTTTTTTACTGCAACACCTAAATAAAGATAGTGAAAAAGAGAGTTACTGCAGTTTCAATACATCTTCAGACATCAGCATTTCATCTGGTTCAAAGTATGTTGAAAGTCCTGATATTATGAGCACACTGATCCCACAGGGCTGACCGACTCATAGACCTGAGTGCAAAAATATGCACATCCCTAGGACAAGTAAGTAAGGAATGATACACTTGCAGTCATGCTGTGATAGGAAAATAATCAACGACAGGGTGGTATGATGAAGCAAAATTACTGTTACCAACCCAAAGTTGGTTATTTTTCAATACCAGCACATCCTGAAGCATTTTATTAGTCTCGTACCACATCTACAATTTTTTATTTATCAATGAACGGCACGACGTACTTTATCTCCATTTATAGTTACGTTTAATGTTGAGGAACGTCCGTGAAAAAAGTGAAGAAAGTTCCTGTTATCACTTATGTTTATGTGCTGTAAACAGTCGTTCCCTTACCAGCCTGTCTTTTCCTTCTCTCTTGAGGTTAATAAGACACAGAAAAAAATACAGCTTGTCATGTTACAGAGAAAGAACACAAAAAAGTATCGGTTAAAAAGTTTCTGGTGTGAAGTGTGATATAAATATTCTGTAGTAACTGGCAGGTGCACTTTGTGCCTATCTTTTAGATTTTTTTTTTTTTTCCGGTTGACTTTTGCCTTGTAGTTTAAATTGTTGTCTTGTAACAGAATAGACAAAATGACATTTCATTTGAACGTTGTGTAATTATATCTTTGGTACATGATCTTTTTTTTTTTTTTTACCTAGAACCCATTGGGGGTGTGTGTGTGTGTGTGTGTGTGTGTGCAAACTTTTGCACTCAGTTGTATAAGGTAGTGCAAAATCAACAGTTAAGGTTGTGCTAATGACCAGAAATTTTCCCATGTCCCATATAATCATTAAAAAATAACAAAAATCTCATTGTTTGGTTCTTCAGTTCTTCAGGAAGACCCTTTACATACATACTTTTAGAAAAAATTTAGAAGCATTAAGGCTTTTTCAGCTTGTCTTTCTGAGAGAATCCATAGAGAATCTAAAAAAGCAGAGTTTTCCTTATCAGACCTGCAAGTTGATCTCTATTAAATAGCAAAGAACCCATAACTCTAACAAACCCTTGAAAGAACCCTATTTTGATTAAATAAAAGAAAGCTTGGGATAAAAGCAGATGCCAAATGCATCAGTGTAAGTAAGCAGACTTAAATTTCTGCCGTCAGCTTAATTTAAAGGATTAACTGAGTGTTTGTTGGAATTCAGTGATGTGAATCAATAGCGAGAGTTAATGTGGTGCTGCGCAAGCTAAAACAGTCTCCGGTGCTCTAAGTGGTACTGTATATACTGTACACTAAGCAACATCGATAACATCGTCTGGGATCCCTGACAAAGTATAAACACAGGTTTAATTTAACCTGATCTGAAGGACAGGATATTTAGAATGAATGCCTCACTCACAACTTTGAACATGAATTCCAGAATGACATTTGAGTTTGAGAGCTGAAAGCAAAGAAACTGACCAAAAAGACATGCTGAATAAAATCTCACAAAAGCGTCAAGGCTGTGAACAAATTCAGAAGAGTTACATCACGCCGTATTAACCACCGTTTCATGTGGAACCTGTTTCTGGTTGCTAGGCGAAAAACTCCGGTTAATTTTTGAGTTTTCTGAGTTTTTCGAGTGTCTTTTCATGCCCAGGATTTGACCGCTGTCTCAGTCAGTGTCCTCATTTTTTGCCCTCTACTACGTGCTGGGCTAACAATGGCACTTTTCTCTGGAATTGCTGTAGTTTGTCATGCTGACAGAGTGTTGCAGAGCTGAATATGCACCCTTGTAGTAGGAGAGCAAGTCCAAGCCTCTATGTGTCTCTCTCGGTACAATGTGGAGACATCGCTGATTTATGTAGCACTCCAGGACCATGGACAGCAGCTTCCAACTCCTCACTTTTAAAAAAAAAAAACATTGACAGATTTTTGACCATTTTGAACGATTACTTCCCAGGAGAACATTGTCCCAAAATGTAGTTCGATAAAAATTCATTCCAACTTTCACTGACAGAACGGTAGAAAAAAGAAGTGTGGCATACAAACCTTTCACTTTCAAGCAGTGGTCACACAGGAAGTGAGTAAAATCAACCTGGTGAAAAAAAATAACGGTTCATTTGAATGGAAGAGGAAGTGGCGAACATAAAGGCAGTTAATTGAGCATCCGTCTCAGGGCTGTGGTCACACCTTGAAAGACTCAACGTGGAGGAACTGATTATTAACTGACAGTGGGATTTCTTCGATCATTAGCAAATGTGGCTAAGTTACGACAAAGTTAGCTATAAGCATGCAAGCAAATAACGTACTGATTTGTTGCTGCTTTCATTGATCATAAGAGTTTTCCGTAACCTGTCCAGAAGAAATATAGCTAATTCAGCTTCCCCGTCACAGTCAGCAGCTCCAATATTTACTCCCATTTGACATCTTTTTGTATCATTGCACTTGCAAAAGATTATGTTTCTCAACAATAGTATCTTGCAACATTGCTGTTTCATGTTCGCAAATCTGAATAGCAAAGATGGCAGCGGAGTGAATGGCCCTCATGTGTAACATGACTGATGACTGACGAGTCCAACATGGACCTGTAATTCCCCAGATATTAATGTGCTATTTGTAGTTAAGAATGATAAAATAAGGATCTGAAAAAGCCACGAGAGCAAAATTGACAGTACTCTTTAGGTGAGAAGGATGAAATGCTGTCTCTCTCCCCTGTCAATCACAGCGACACTAGCCAATCGTGGGCATCTGTAAGCTGTTGTATGTGGAAGGGGGTAGATAGGACATTCCTCTAAGCGGGTTGAGCTGCCCTGTAACGCAGCATGAGAATGCAGTTCGAAAAGATATTGATGTTTGGCTTCACGTGTCTCAGAGAAAACGTGTTAGTCTTCACTCTCCCCAATTGGTACCTGTTGTATGATAGGGGAGAGCTGGCTGGTGGGTGGGAATTGATAGGTGACCAAATTGGGGAGAAAAACAGTGACAAAAGTCAGAATATTCTTAATCCCTTTGGTGTGGATACACATAATCTTGTGCTGATAGATGTAATTACTTTAGAAGTAATTTGGCCACAGTTTAGGATGGTTTATAGTCGTATAGTTTTAAATCATGATTGGATTGAAAACAGTCCTCCTACACAAAAAATAACAATAACCATGCATTAAAGAAAGTCTTGAAAGAATAGCTTTATTTAGGATGTTTCCTTAAACCTGTGATTATCCTAATAAATTCCATAATTATACATGAATACTAGTGTTTGGGGCACAAAGCAGAAATTTGCTTCTGCCATCGACTAACTCAGTTAGGTGACAGAAGCAAGGAGACTGCAGTCTATGGGTCAGTGCTAATCGATGCCAGGAGAAAGCCACTCGGAGGGAAAAGGCTGAGCAGCTCACAAAGCCTGAGCGATGAGATTACGTATTGAGGTTGACACTCAAAGCTGCCTGTCTGTATACTGTATATTAGCTTGATGTTAGCTTGGGAATGCAAGTGTCCTCAAATGTCCTCAAATATGATGGAAAAGTACCATTCTGCAGTACATGCACTAACGTGACGCAAAACCTGTTCCTACTATTCTATAAATATCGGAATAGGGTAGAGGTGGTCATTAAGTTACTAATGATAGAATTCCCTTTCAAGTCACAGAGTTCAGTGGCAAAGGGCTCCATATGGTGTACTGATTTTGTTGCCTTAGGCACAGACTGTATGTATGTATGTATATATATATATATATACACACACACACACACCATTCTTACATATATACATATACATGCATACATACATATACACTATATTACCAAAAGTATTCGGTCACCCATCCAAATGATCAGAATCAGGTGTCCTAATCACTTGGC
>CM075022.1:17419211-17432007 GCA_037576675.1 Pangasius sanitwongsei
AGTCAAGGCAGGTGACCGAATACTTTTGGTAATATAGTGTATAGGTGTGTGTGTGTGCGTGTGTATATATATGTATGTATATATATATATATATATATATATGTATATATATATATATATATATATATATATATATATATACACCATTCTTCCACTAGATGTTCTCGTCTTGTCCAGCCATGTGTTCATGATCCCAGAATATATTCCCCATCAATGTTTTATGCTCTGACCTAAATGTGTGCAGAGGTGAAAAACAACAAACCACCACCCATGACAAAAGCAAAACATCCAACTGACTCATTTACAATCACATTTATAGGAGGAGAGCTCAGTGTCTTTGGAGGATGAGATATACCTGATTAAAAACCAGTGAATGAATAACTATTGCTGCTTTATTTATGTGGGTTTATTATTTTCTGTAGTTATGTATTTTTCTACTTTCTTTATTTCTGTATTTATTTATTGATTCAATATTTTTCTTTATATGCAGCTTTCTATATTCATTTATTCATGGATTAAACCAGTGGTTCTCAGTGGGATTTTTTAAACTGTATTTTATATTATAATGTGCTGCACAGTCTTCTTGAATCTCTCTTAAACTGGATATGTTCTTTAGTTGGATCTCTGGCTGGCTCACCAAAAAATAGATTGTCTATTTCTATAACTAGAAATAGACCATCGAACATCTCTGTGGTGATGCAGAGATGTTACGCCATGAATATGCACCATGAGCGTAGCCCGAGCATTTTTTATTTGTCCCTGACCTTGACTTCATCAGAACCAATAACTTAGTAAAGTATAAACCTGTAGCATAAATAACTAGCAAAAAAGTAAAAGTTCAAAACGGTCACACCATATGCATTGAATAACCAACACATTTTTAGATTAGAAATTTAGTTATTGAATTAAAAGTTTTACTTTACTTATCTTTCATTTTTAACACATCTGGTCCTTCATACGGTTCAGTACTGCAAAATGCAGTGTCCAAGTCGCTGTATAATGTAATCACATTATTGTTGCTGTTGTTGGTTTTATTTTGAATGCTACTTCTTAGATTTCCACAGGATTCTAATCAGACTTACTTTTCCGGTCACCCGCAGAGAGTTAACTGAAATGCTAATAGTGTAAAATGGAGGGTATTTGTTTTAATGATGAAGGAAAGTGTCCCTCTTCCTTTCTTCTAGCTGTAATTAGACCAAAAGGCTTCCACCCATTACCAGCTGCTGGCAGAGAGGATGAGATCAGGAGAGAGAGAGAGAGAGAGAAACAGGAATTAAGAAAAAAAAAGGAGAGATTTAAACTTACAGCTTTAAGGAAAGAGAGATTCTCAAGGCACTATGGAGTATACAGTATGTTTACTTCATTGTGTTATATATATTCAGAGAAATAGTATTTACTAGAGATATCCAATTAGTTGCTTATAAGTTGTGTTTTGCTACTGCTGGCTGGCTCACCAATCAACAGATCTACTTCTGTTTACTGCAGAGTTTATGTACTAACGTTACAAAGTTTATTATACATCTTACTTTGATATGCTGGCTATGAAAGGTTATGAACGGTCTTGATTGCATTAGGAAAAAGTATTTTTCAAATGCACAGATGCTCAGAGGTAAAGCTTAATGCCGCAGCATTAGCCTAGTTGGAGTATTTATCATTCCTGGATTAGGAAATTGGTGTTTTTTTTTTTTTTTTGTTGGCTGCAGGATACTGAAACTTTGTTGGATGCAGGATACTGGAGTCTGGCATTATGCATTTGTCATTAGAGCATGACATTTTCATCTTTAAGGCTTCTCCTGCCACTGATCAACCTCACTGTGTAGGAAAAAGTCTGACCCAGGTCTACTTCAGTGACATAAAAACCTTGGATAGAACAAGATATATTTTGTAACACAGATCGATTCCAATCCTCTAAAGGGACGCAGCGTTGGAGGTTCATTAGAAAGCCTTCCCAGCATGTTTGTGTGTTTGTGTGTGTGTCAGCTTGTGGTTTTGCTGTAATGCAGTACAGCAGCACTTCCTGACTCACCTTTCACAACTTTTCTTCTGAGGACATGACAGAGTGGCTGATGGTGCCAGTTTCTGTGTGTGCTGTCCTTAGAGAGAGGCAAGGTTGCCAGATCTCTGTTACAAAAACAGCCATGTACCAAAACCCAAAAGCCTATAAACAGCTCTTAAAGTCCAACATCATGACTCTCAACTTAAAAGCAACACACAATACTTTACAGTATTAAAAAACAGTTTCTGTAAACAGATTTGTAAATAGCTAGTTCATGTTGATTTCTTGATCTTGTGTCATCATTAAGTAGTCAGTGTTTGGGTTGGTTCTACCTTGGATCCTGGGTCTTGAAACCTGGGAAATATGGCACGGATCAGCATGGATCTTCTTCTTGACTCCTATGAGAATTAATAAACCAGTAAACACACATGCAGTATGTTCATACAGAGCTAATGTTGTAAATGTGAGCAAGAGCTGTGTATGAGAGGAGACAACTTCACATAGCCTCTAGTGCATGTTGACCTTTCCATTTACAGCATTTGGTAGATGCTCTTATCCAAAGCGACTTACAGAAGTGTTTTGTGGTCTCGAAGTAAAAAAAGGTCAGGGTCTAAGAATACCAATAAACTAAAACCCTGTAAGAGACGACTTTATTATGGGAATTAGTAAGGCTGTGATTTTTTTTAAAGGGTAGGTTTAGTGCTTGTCTAAGTGTTTAGTGAGCAGGGTCTTTGGTTTTCATTTAAAGACAGACAGTGACTCAGCTGTTTGAGTAGCCAAGGGAAGTTCATTCCACCACCTTGGTACCAATATACAAAGACTGGGTGCATCTGTGCCTTAAGGTCAAGTCGAGCCCTGCATGTGGCTCAAAGGATTTGTATAGACATGCATCAGTGTTTTAAATCTGATGTGGGCAGCTACAGAGGAGGAATTGCAGCAGTGGGATGATGCGGCAGAAAGCTGCAGTAGTCCAATCTCAAGACGATGAGGGACTGAGTGGAAGTTTAAGAACGCGGCAGGCTCAGTCGGATGGGGACCCGGTCCAAGAAGATCCGAGAGAGGCAGTCCCGGTACGGTTTCATTTGAACTCTAGCATGATTTGATCCCAAATCAGCCCAAATACAGGAAGTGAATCAAACATGCCATGTTTTGGGGTGCTGATGATATTTTTTTCTGAAGATGTAAGCTGCTCAAATGAGCCGTGAGGCACAAACTAAGCCAAAGGACAGAGCTGTGGAAATGGGATGTGTTCTGTAGATTTGGACTTATGCACAAAAAGAGAAAATAAACAGTGGATCTGATACACAAAATGTTTTAAACTACTCATTTCTATAATTATCTAATAGTATTCAGCGTTGCATGAGGTTTGATTACTGTTTTCTCTTGTCGCTTTTCCGACCAATGAATGAAGGAGTTTAATGCATAATGCAGTTTTCAGCCCTACACCCCCGTCAACCAAGCTTATTTTGCTTTTTGTTTCGTTTAACTATGTGCAGTGAGAAAACAAACCAAACCAAATAGCAAAAAACCCAAGAGTATCAACTTTAATCTGATTCCAACTCAGCAACTGGAATAACATGTCAAAGTGCCATAAGGGTGTGTTGGGTGTTTCCATGGTAATTTTGGGGTGATTCTGGTACAATTATTAATTTTTTTATTTAAATATGTATAACTTTTAATATACAAGTATAGCCTAATTAATTTAAAAATGAACGAAATGCAAGCAATAACATTTAATGTCCCATATAGAAGGCATATAATGCTAGCTAAGTTTAGCAAATGCAAAATTACCAAAACTTTGTTGAGACACAAATTTGTTTCAATTTTAAATAGTTAAACTAACTTTCGGTTAATAAATCTTGATTTGATGTTTAACCCAGGGGGCACAATGGCTTAGTGGTTAGCATGTTTGCCTTGCACCTCCATGGTTGGGGGTTGGATTCCTGCCTCCGCCCTGTGCGTGCAGAGCTTGTGTGTTCTCCCTGTGCTTCCATGCTATTCCGGCTTCCTCCAGCATCTCTAAATTGTCCGTAGTGTGTGTGTGTGTGTGATTGTGCCCTGCGGTGGGTTGGCACCCTGTCCAGAGTGTCCCCTGCCTTGTGCCCCGAGTTCCCTGGGATAGGTTCCCCGTGATCCTGTGTAGAATAACAGTACAGAAAATGGACGGATGTTCGATCTATGTGGAGACTCCTTCCAGAAATGTTGCATGAACACCTCCTTACAGTTTTGTATGATTGTATGTTTTTGTTAAATAACATAATTTTTTTTTTACTGTTAGGCTTTGATTATCTAGATCGTCCCTGTGTAGAAGTTGTTACTATAAAAACAATAACATTAGAGCAAACACATTAATATAAACCTGTGATTTGTAATTGCACTACCAACAGAACTGCTGTTATAGAAAATTAATCAACACCTTCTGACCAATCAGAAACGGGAATTCAACGTCGATGTTTTTTTTTTAACACATCTTTTGAGTGTGTGTGTATTGTAAAGTATTGAACTCACTGTAGTGTAAAAATAAAGGGTTACCAACCTCCCACATTTTCATCCGAACAACAAAAACGACCTCAAAATGAAAACTCAGCACTTTTGAATATTTAATGCTGAATGTAAACAAGATTGTTGTTTCCCTCCACATACAATGTGCACTATCAATAACCAAAGTGGTTATTCAGTTAAACTGTGCATCTAGTATGCAGGAAAATCAATTGCAAAGCACTTTAAGACGTCTGCGTTCTCCCAAGCTTGTCCACGAGACCCCTGCCTTCTCCCTGATCTGATTAATTTCTCTATATGAGATCATTAACCAGCACAGAGACGATCACAAGTCTACTGAGAAAGCGATTCTGCAGTTATTAACTGTTCTCCTCTTCATTCCCCTCCCCAGAGACACATTCAGCCTTTCAGTTCCTTTCACTTTGTTATATTTGATGCCACTTCTCCGCTGTCAGTAACGTTCACACTGTCTGGCTGGAAAGCTGCCTAAAAAAGCCACAGAGGATCCCATTTCAAGTGCCGCATCGATTGCTGTCACAATAAACATTCGGTTAATGCGTTCATCGCCCTGAAGAGAAGGCGTGTTAAGGGAACACCACTTACACGGCTATTACATGGCAATGCAGAGCGATAGGAGAGAAATTATATTTGATCACAAAATATGAGACAAGATATGACCTCTTGACCTTTCGTCACACACCGTCCGATGCTGTGATAGCTCTCCAATGCTATTTGGGTTAAATCATTGAATCATGTGACCTGCTGATCTCCAGCTGCAGTCTCTGTACACTATGAAGTAAACAAACAGTGCTAGATATCCAAATCAGCTATTCAGTGTCAAACCTGCTAATATGACTGGACTTTTATAACACACCCGTCTTTAGGCCAGATGTGTGATGAATGGGAAACATTATGTGACATGGCTACAAGTTGCTTTCAGTGTGGTATAAAGGAAACGCTGTAGGCAGTGTGTCTGCCGCCAGGCATTGTGGGAAAAGAAGCTAGGCTGTACTGAAGCTGTGTAGATGTGATGAAATGTTCAGAGTCAGCTAAGAATCGTTTCGTACCTTGCTTCGCTTTTGGATTGCTCTTGGTGTTGGTGTTTCGTTGTGAACTCCAGAGAAATGTGCAAAGTGGTTAGCAGGGGACATTTTTACCATAATTAACTCTTATTACTAGACTTTGGCAATAAAGGGCTCATATTCTTCCAAATAAAGTAATGTAAGATTTAAAATTTCTAGAAATGTGAAATATAAATTGAACACTTTAAAACATGGTTTAAAATGTTATGAATAAAACACTTCAGGATCTGTTGTTATAGGAAAATAATCAATGATGGGTTGGTGTGATGAAGCTGAGTTACACTTACCACCCTGAAGTTGATTCTTTTTCCATAACAGCATGTTTCGAAAGGTTTTATTCTTCTTATTCCACAGCAATTTGCCACCAATTATTTTTAAAAATTTCTTAGAAACATGACGTCATATTTTTGTAGTTATGTTTAATGCTGTGGAATATCCGTGAAACTGATTAGTTCCTGTTTCACTTACGTTACAGAAGCTACGAAAAGTTGTTTCCTCACCGGCCTCTCTTTTTTCTCTCTGTTGAGACAAGAACAAACAAACAAACAAACAGCTTGTTATGTTACAAAGTAACCAGAAAATCCAAACTCTTGTGTCTTGAAGACTTCCCATGTCACAGCTTTATCTCTGAATTTATCTCTGAAGAGCTGCAACTGGAGACTCTCTCCATAAATGTTAAATAAACAGATCCTCACAGAAAACTTCATCCTATCAGCAATGACATACCTTTTGCCAAACGCCATAAAATGTAAATGTAAATGTAAATATAAAGGAGTATTTGACATACAAGTCTAAGTTAGTCACTACAGAAATGATAACGTATTCGAAGGAGCACATTTATATAAACCTCTGATTTTCCTTGCAATCGGAAAATTAATCAACATCTTCTGACCAATCAGATTAGAGAATTAGTAGAAATTTGTTTAAAAGGTGTGCACTTTATGCTAGTAATCAATTTCACTATAGAATGGTCTACAAATAAGTGTTACAGCTGGCTGTCGTACATGAGGACAGCTGCAACAAATTGTACCTCTTATTTTATTATTATTATATTTTACACAATGCAAATAAATAAGAGCAGGGAAATAACTAACCTATAAAATCATCTTATACAAGACCCAGTACATCTATAGTTTTTGTGCAGCAATGCAAAAAAAATTGTTACTTGGTCTAATTTAATGCATAAGAAAAAAAAAAAGTAATGTTCGGATCATTTTGTGCTTGCGAATCGATTCATTTAAAAGAATCATTCAGTAAAAGAACCGATTCGCTCGCAACTCGTCCGTCACAGGCGCGCGCGTCAAGCAGAGGCGGGAGGAGAGCTATCTTCCTCCTGTGCAGCAGAAGAATTCAAGAGTTTTATTTATATATTTACTTATTTATTTTTGCAAAGCCTCGCGTCGTCCTGTGCCCTGTGGCAAGGACGAGCCGAGCACAACGAGCCTAAAAATGACTTTCATAGATCCGTTAGAAAAGTTCGGTCTTTAAATTAAGTGCTTTAATACGCGCGAGACGAGACTGCAAACAGCACGTGAGTTTTTTTTTTTTTTTTTTTTTTGTCTTTTTTTTGCATTATGAGCATTTTATATTCCGACTGTATGTTTGCATATTTATTTTGACTGTTTGGTTATTTATTCATATTGTAATGGTGTTGAGAATGCTTATGCAGTCTGTGTAGACGTTTGTTCTGAGTGTATGGATATTGTTTTGAGTCTGTGTAGATATACAGTATATTCTAACTGTATGCAGATTTATTTAGTCTGAGTGTATTTATTTAGTCTGAGTGGATATATATTCTAGCTGTGGATATATATTCTAGCTGTATGGATATTTATTTAGTCTTAATGCATGGATATTTATTTAGTCTGTGTAGATATGCAGTATATTTTGGCTGTATGCATATTTATTTAGTCTGAGTGTATGGATATTTATATAGTCTTAATGCATGGATATTTATTTAGTCTGTGTGGATATATATTCTAACTTTATGCATATTTATTTAGTCTGTGTAGATATGCAGTATATTTTGGCTGTATGCATATTTATTTATTCTGAGTGTATGGATATTTATATAGTCTGAATGGATACTGTATATATTCTGGCTATACGCATATTTATTTAATCTGAATGTATGGATATTTATTTGGTCTGAGTGGATATATATTCTGGCTGTATGGATATTTATATAGTCTGAATGTGTGGATATTTATTTAGTCTGAGTGGATATATATTCTGGCTGTATGGATATTTATATAGTCTGAATGTGTGGATATTTATTTAGTCTGAGTGGATATATATTCTGACTGTATGGATATTTATATAGTCTGCGTGTCTGGGTATTTATTCTGACTGTAGATATTCATTGTAGCTGTATGGACAGTTACTCTGCCTGGTTATGGGCTATGTTTATTCTGGCTGTATGGATAATTATTCTGAGTGATATTGGTTAAGTGTAATGAGTAGCACTGCTGCCTCACATCTCCAGGGTCACTGGTTTGATCCTGAGTTGGGGTTAGGATTTCAAAGGATTTTATTTGTTGCTTGATTTTATTTATTTGGTCCTTTTTGTCACATACACAGGTATACAGGGTACACCACAGTGAAATGCTTAGAGGTTGACACCATGTCTCTGCAAGTAAGCGTAGAGAAGATATATATATTAGACAAAATGTATATAGATGTAAAAGAATTGAATGAAAGTCTGGAGCTTCCTGAGTCCATGTGAGTCCTCTGGGTTCTCTGGTTTCCTCCCACTAGTTATATTTAAATATATAACAGGAGTGCTGTGATGAAGCAGCATTACTGTTACCACAGTGAAGTTGATTATTTTCCTGTAACAGAAGATTGTTTGAGGAAAATTTGTTTTATTCCTTTTATACCACGGCAATTTGCCAAGAATTACATCATACGTTTTAACCATTTATAGTTGCATTTACTGTTGTGAACGTCTGCAAAACAAGTTAGTTCCTGTTATCAATAATGTTACGGCAGCTATAAACAATCGTTCCCTCAACCTCTTTTTTTTTTCTCTCTTTTTACGATTAATAAGACAAAAAAAAAAATACAGAGTGTCATGTAACGAGAAACTGTTATAGAAAATTCTGGCCAGTCAACACCTTCTGACCAATCAGATTTGAGATTTCAACAGTGCTGTGGTATAAAGAAAAGTAATTCAGTAATTCTTTATATGAGCTCATTTTGTGATGTTACACAATAGGCGCATTGGCTTTGGACCAATCATGTCCACTGTACAGATTATTTCAGGATGACACTATGGCACTTGGAAACCTTTAGCCATAGCCGTAGTGGGCTAAGTTACTGTAGCTAGCTAAAATACCTCACATTAGTAATGATCAGATCACTTTTCCCAGAAACATGCTAGTAGGTGGATAAGATAAATTTCTCCTAGGTGTGAATGTGTGTGCGTGGTGACTTTTTGAGCTTCTCGGTGATGCTCAGCTTCATCTCCAACGGTATTTAAAGCAGTAAGAGTGTGCTTTGAAACTGTTTCTACCTTTGTGGTTATAGTTTGCTTCACCTTGTGATACTGAAATCTTATATATAGCCATACATGAAATTCCCTTATATGATATATTGTGCAATATATAGATTTCACTTCTATCCCATATGGACGCTATATCAACATATACAAACGTATGTATTAGTTTGTGTGATGGTTCAGTGGCTGAATTTATTCTTTGATTGATTAATTGGTTATTGGTCAGTAGTTAATATGGGTGTGATCAGTTTCTTTATTAAGACTATTATCATAGCACGTTTGATTGCATTTAGCATAAGCAGTACAGCAGACATCAGCTCATCTACTGAATAAAAATGCAAGGCAAGTAACTGTACTCAACCACCCCCCGACATGTTAAATCAATGAAATGTAATATGTAATATGTATAATCAATATCTTTTATTTTATTTATCCATATATAATTCTTGCATGTCCATGAATTGTATCTACATTTCATATAAAATCCATGTTAACAACAAATATGTAAATATACAGCATTCCTGATCCTTTATCATATTTGTACGTACAGTGTATGGCCACATATCACATTTCCGTATAAAATAAAGTTGCTGAAGGTAATTTTATGTAGTGCGTTCAGGAATGAACCTTCATCATCAGCTCAGGTTCAGAGCACAGACAGGTGTGAATTTCTCTATATATCTTATTGTGTGCTTGACCAGATGAGTGTGTCTGTGGATATATTTTTGATTAATCATGTGTGTCAATATTTGAAAATATTGCAACCTTTACACTCCATGTTAATAGTGTTTTAAATATTTTTATATGTACATTCCTGTCCCTAACACTGAGGCACTATTCTTTACATCTACACATCTTCCAAACCAACATCCCTGACCATGCACGGATTAAAAATAGAGGTTTGCTTGACTTCCCGGCGTCTGATTGGCTGCACAGGCCTTCCTTGTCACGCTGCGTGGCAACAGCCTCTCTGTCCACCCAGCAACCCCTCGACTCTCCCCCCATCATCCCCCTGCTTTTCTTATGCACTCATGCTTCTGTGCCTCCAAGGGGCTTTTCTGCAGCATCCAGAGTGGTTGCCATGGCAATGGCACTCTGACCCGGGCTGCTGCGGCTAAAAGGCTTGACCTGGATTTTTTTATTTATTTATTTTTTGGTTTTAGATTGTGGGCTTGAGTCGTGTGCTTTTAATTGCTTGAGTCCAAGCGTGTCCACCCTCCATCAGAAAAATGAGTGTAACGTGTCGTTTTTGTCTGAGTTCAAATGAAATCCAATTAAGTCGTGTTTTACCGAGGCGTCTTCATGGGAAAGACCAGCAGTAAACATGCTTCTGCCAAAATGCCATGAATGTAAATGTAAATGCAGATGCTTCTGTTTGTGTTTCATAATGCACTTTAAATATCACAACATCGAAAATGGCTGCATTCATCGTTAATTTTCAGAGTGTGGCATTTCCAGTCATCCCAGCAAATCAATTAGCGATGTTGAGTCGTGCTCCGTGAAGCATGTTTTCCATGTTTTCGGTTGAACATGGGTTAGTCTGGGTTAGCCAGGATGATTTGAACAGGATTGGCTGGATGAGCTGTTGCTGTGTAGGTGAGAAGGGGGTCCTTAAGAGGAGAAAATGCTGGAAATTTAACGGTTAATGCTGATGCTTGTGTTGTTCGTCCTTCACTGGTGGAATGCTGGAGGTAATGTAACCTTGCTGCAGAATTATGGATCAGTGGCTACTGCATTCAGACTAAGCTTGGGCTTCTGAATGAACCTAAAATCCAAATTTTTTAAAATGGTTCTCTGATTGGATGGTCATATTTTTCACATTTGAAACATACTTCCATAAGTAAGGAATGCTTTTATAGGAAAATAATCAATGTTGGGGTGCTGTGATGACCCGGCGTTACTGTTACCACACTGAAGTTATTTTTATCCCTATAAAAGAACATTGTTTAAAGAAAATTTGTTTTATTCCTCTTATACCACAGTTATCTGCCAAAAATTACATCATACTTTTTTCTTTTTTTTTAATCAATTTATAGTTACATTTTACATTGTGGAACATACGCAAAACAAGTTAGTTCCTGTTAGAGCAGCTATAAACAGTCGTTCCTCTTTTCCTCTATTGATTTTTTTTCTATTGATACAGCTTGTCATGTTATTGAGAAACCAGAAAGCGACTCTCCCATGGTGGAAAACCTACTGAATGTTACAAGCTACTGATACTGGACACTCATTCCATAATGTTAAATAAACATCTGCTTACAGAAAACGTCACCATATCTTCGTCTTTGTTAAATTATCACACCGATTTTTTGATCTGTTTATTATTAGGTTTAGGTTATGTGTAGTGTCCATTATACAAGTCCCAGTCAATAAGCTGTTACTATAGAAACGATAACTTATTAGAACATTAATATCAACCTGTGATGTGCAGCTGCACTACTGTCAGAGCTGCTGTTCTAGAAAATTCTGCCCAATCAGCATCTTTTTTCCAATCGGATTGGAGAATTCAACAGCGCTGTGGCAAAAGGAAAAATAATTCATGTAGTTTGTTATATGGGATCATTTTGCGATGTCATAAAATAGGCGCATCGGCTTTGGACCAATCATCCCACTCATGTGACAAGCACGAGCTAGTGTACTAACACTTACTGGCAAATGTAGTTAATGTTGGTGATATTAGGTTATTATGGATGACAGGAGGACGTTTGTGGGCGTTTCTAATGTGCATAATTATGTATATGCATAAATGCTGGCATTTTTAGCAAGGATAAAGGTGTAGAGATGTTCCTCTGTGATTTTTATTTTTCAATCACCGGATTATTTGTAAAGATTCAAAATGATCAGTAATAGATGTTCAATGCCAGCCTAAATCTAGCGCTAAGACTTTCAGTAGTGCTTCTCCTGGACGATTAGGACTCTCCGCAACACACTCTCTTACTCTCTTACTGATTAAATGTCTTATAACTTTTGTTGTCATATTCCAGCCTCTCATTAGATCCAAGCAGGTGTTGTTTTTGTCTCTATGAGCCAGTAGGTGTGACATATAATGCAAAGCCAGAGACAGAGATAGAACTGTCGGCTCTTGGCGCAGCCCACAGCTCATCTGCTGTGTTCCCGAAGCGTCAGCTCTCTGTCTCAGTCAGACTACGTGGGAGAGACTATTTCTGTCTGAGCTGCCGTTCTTCATCGTGCAGCAGCAGCGCTGAAGAGCTTAAGCCCCTCCCTCAAGACTGCCCCCCCACCCCACACACACCTTTTTCACTGCTTTCCACTTAACTTGGCTCCTGTGGTGCTGCTCACTCTGTAGGCTCTGTCTCAGAACCGTCTTAGAGGCGCACAAGAATATTCCCGGTATTCCGGATTGGCACATGAGGGAAATGTCAATGTGAAAATATCAATTTGGGATCGATATGGGAAAGCTTGCGGTGTGGACATCTGGAGAGAGAGAAGAGGGAAGTTTCACTCTGTTTGACTTCGACACAACATGAGAGACGTGTAATTTTTTTTTATCTTGTTATACAGTGCAAAAGTTTGCACACACCCAATGGGGGGGGGGGGGGGGGGCCCGGGGGGGGGGGGGGGGGGGGGGGGGGGGGGCGCGGCCCAGCGAAGGGGGGGGGGGGGGGGTGTGGGGCGGCTAGGGGGGGGGGGGTGGTGGGGTAGGGGGGGGGGGAGGGGGAAGGGAGGCGGAAAACAAAAAAAAAAAAAACCACCAGCCAA
>CM075022.1:17432017-17484143 GCA_037576675.1 Pangasius sanitwongsei
TTTTTTTTTTTTTTTTTTAAAAAAATTTTTTTTTTTTTTTTTTTTTTTTTTTTTTTTTTTAGTTTAAAATTTTTGCCAAAACCCAACCCCCCCCCCCCCCCCCCCCCAAGTTTGTGGGTGGCCAAAGAACAATATACCTCTATTTTACAAGTTCATTTACAGTGAAACAATACCAAGAAGTTGAAAATGAAATGGGGGTGTATCCTGGAATAATACAAAACTTAAAGCAAAAATTAACAAACCAAAATATTTTTTATTTTCTGACATTCTGAGTTTCTGAGCCTTATTTGAAGAGAGGGAATGAGTGACATCTGGAAAAGAGATTTTAGGGAAAAAATAATATTACAGAATATTCCTATCATATTCCAAAAAAGAGGTGGTTATTTTGGGTTTCATTTTTCACATCAATATCAATCTTTACATATTGTACAGTACTGACACACAGACACTAACACTTTGAGGCTAACTTTATTTAAAATAATGACAGTGCTGTCTTCATGTCTCTGTGCATGTTGTTTACAAGGTGGAGAACCCTGGGTATAACTGATTACTGGCACATACCTAAAGCTGATTTGATTTCCGTGGGTAAATTAAGGACGGGAAGGTTTTTACTCTGGTATGTGAGGTCATGTGATGCTGTGTTCAATGTCCTGCTCTGTGTCTCCATCTGCATTTACAAATGCTGGGAGAGATGATGCCTCTAAATTTTCTTTTTTTATGCCGATTAAGCAATCCATGTGCTAGCTGTTTTTTTTTCTCCAAAAACATCATCATCATATAACTGAAGGACTCGTTACGTCTGATGCTTAATTACAGCAAATCTCTCCTCAGAGAGAAGACCCAGATGTGCTGTCCTCATAGTAGAGCATCACTCAAGCATCCTGATATTTAATTAACGCCTACTTTTTTAAAACAGCGCTTGCCACTTGTGATCATGTGCTTCTCCCATTGAGGAAGATCAGCAGAATTCCCGTACAATCTGCTGATACTCTCGCTCTCTCACGCTCTGCTGTAGATGTCATGGAGCAGCCGAGAACGCTTCACTCTGGTTGTATGGTGACGGGGGTCCGCACTCCACCCATCCGCCGCAACAGCAAGCTAGCCAGCCTGGGGCGCATCTTTAAACCCTGGAAGTGGAGGAAAAAGAAAAACGAGAAGTTGAGGCAAGGCTCTGCAGGTGAGGGCAGATCCCTGGAGACACTGTGACTACACTTGTTTTTATCAGGTTCAGTCTTGAAGCTGCAAATGGAAAGGGACAGCCACTGAGCAGATATTAAATATTATTTTGGGTGGTGGTTCATTCTTAGTGCAGCAATGACTCTGACATGGCAGAGTGTGTGTGTGTGTGTGTGTGTGTGTGTGTGTGTTCCAGGTACAAGTGGATTACCTTCAGTAGTGTTGCTGGGGTTTTTAAACATTTACTGCACTTTATACCACAGACAGTTAAAAAAAAAAATCTATCAGGAAAGCTAGATCTAGATCCTTCCCCAGATCTGTGGATTCTGACCAATCGGATTTGTAGAAACACCTCAAAGATGATCCAGAGAAATGTGATGCACCTGAGCTAAATTTCATAGCAATGTCATAGCAAAGGGTCAGAATACTTACGTCAATGAGATATTTCTGTTTTTTTTTTCTTTTTAATAAATTTGCAGAGTTATCACAAATCTGGTTTAAGCTTTGTCGTTATGTGGTATATGGTGCAGATTGATGTGAAAACAAATAATTTCAAGCGTTTTAGCATAAGGTTGCAACATAAAATGTGAAAAAAAAAATGAAGGGGTCTGAATACTTTCTGAATGTACTGTAATATTTGTCTTACTTCAAGTGAGAGAAAAAAAAAACAAGGCTAGTGAGGGAATGACTGTTTATAGCAGCTATAACGTAATTGATAACAGGAACTCGTCTCGCAGACGTTCCATGTCAAAAAATTGAACTATAAATGGATAAAAAGTTATTAATAAATGAAAAACATTGTATTTATTGAGAAAGTTGCTGTGGTATAATGGAACAAAACACTTTGGGATGTGCTGCTATGGGAAAATAAGCAAGCAGATTTGGGGTGCTTGACTCCTTCTTCGTGTTGAACCACATCACACCACCTCGTCGATGATTATTTTCCCATAACAGCACATCACCAAGTGTTTTATTCCTTATATATTGGGGAGTTACAGACAAAAGCTTATCTTTTTTCCAGGTACAGTGGCTATGAATGGTCTAACGGTCACCAGTGTCAGTTTTTAGATGGAGATTTTTTGGTTGGTGGACGGTTTTTCAACCCAGCTGAAAAAAACCCAGCAACAATAACACCATGCTATATGTGTGCTGCCCCCTGCAGGCTTGGAAAGGAAAGTGTCATCACGGCAGAGCCGCGATGAACTGGTGAGGAAGAGCGTGGCAGAGACGGGCACAGGTGAGAAACAGCTTTCTAATCCTCACAGCTCCAGCAGCGTCCATTACTCTCCGCCGTTATACAGAGAACCCGTGCCAACTCGTTTCACACTCTACAACCGTCGAGGGAGTCGTTACACCTTTATTAAAGAGTGATGACAGCAGCAACAGCGTTCTGCTGCATCGTTTGTCACAGAATCCACACTGATGTTTCTGTGTGAATAATACAGCAGCTGATTTTTATGGTTTTTGTAAAGGCATAGTTAATAAATGAAAGCTAATGCTTTCTGTTACAGTGATATAATGCTACCTGGTATTTGTGGCTTCTTTCAGTTATGACTGGCTGAGTAGCTAATATCATTTGAAAATGTACACGCACCAGCCACTTTAATAGGAACACCTGCTCATTCATGCAAACGTCGCCTGTTTTTTTCCCGATCTTCAGTTGTCCAGTATTGGCGAGTCTGTACACACTGTAGCATCAGATTCCTGTTCTTGGCTGACAGGAGTGGAACCTGATGTGGCCTTCTGCTGGTGTAGTCCATCCGCCTCAAGGTTTGATGGGTTGTGCATTCTGAGATGCTTTTCTGCTTACCATGGTTCTAAAGAGTGATTATTTGAGTTACTGGAGCCTTGCTGTCAGCTCGCACCAGTCCGCAGAAGTGCAGCTCACTGGATCTTTTTTTCTTAATCACCATTCTTTGTAAACTCTAGAGACTGTTCTGTGTGAAATTCGCAGACGATCAGCAGTTTCTGAAATCCAGCCTGTCTGGCACCAACAGTGAGACGCTCTACCAGTAAGCCACAGGGGAGGTGATGAACCCAAGTGCAGAGATGGACTCAAACAGAGTGAAAGTTCAAAGATTTAATGAAGTCCAAAAATGCAAACACAAAAAGGCAAAAACAAGAAACAAAGGTCATACGCAAAGTTCAGCAGGAAAATCCAAAGAAGTAATCCAACATATAATACATAGCTCAAAATTCTCCTCCAAGCGGTAAGCCAATAAAAGTAGATACTTCAAGAGTAAAAGCAAAAATCTCAAAAAGGTTTCACTATATCGCCAGGGAAAAACCAGGGCAACTTACACAGGGCACACAGGGTTGATCTAGCAGCACTAAAGTGAGGATAAGTGAGGAAACTAGGGAACAGGGCAACTTAAATATGCACTGGGAAATGGGACACAGGTGGCAGCAATGAGACAGTTAACAGATATTGGAAAAACAACATGGGGAACAATTGGGGCCTCTAGTGGCCAAAACACCACATAACAAGCCCAGAATCCTGAAACACTTTTTCTACATCCTGATATTTGATGTGAAAATTAAATGAAGCTCTTGACCTGTAACTGCATGATTTTATCCATTGTACTGCTGCCACATGTTTGGCTGATTGGGTAATTGCATGAATGAGCAGATGTACAGGTGTTTCTATTAAAGTGGCCAGTGAGTGTAGCTTGCATGTAGAGGTTAGGGGAGATCAGGGTTGCCAGGTACGCAAAATAAAAGGATTCCAAAAAACATCCACCTCAAAATATGTCCATTCCAACCCCCCTAAACTGCTTAAAAGCAAACATAATATTTACTAATGTAAACTCTAATGCAATGTTAAAAATGGATAGACGATGTACTTTAATTTGTTGAATATATCTCTAAACAGAGACAAAAAATATCATATTGTGATTATTTCACCCTACACTGCGATAGCGAAATGCCTTTTGATATATTACATGTGGTGGATCTGTGGAGTCTGACTTAAATTTTTCATTTATCATTTATTTATTTGTAATATTTTTATAATATGTATTTTAATATACTTTTAAAGTAGTTTAGGTTCTTTAACTTAAAGCAAATCGTTGTAATTAAAGTAGCATAACCAGCATTTATTGGAATGGCTCTAATAAAAAGGTTCTGTTGGAAAAGTCATTTATAGTATCAGTCTACATTTAGTTAAAAAATAAATGAAAATGGTTGTTTTGTCGATCTAAACACAATGGTTTAGAGATTGTGCTCTGCGGCTGTGTTTAAGGTTCTGGCCTGGCGTGTGGCGGGAGCTCAGAGGAACCAGAGATGCCGACTCAGGAATATTCGGACTGCGAGGAGAGGGAAGAAGAGGCCATGGCGCCGCTGGCCAGCAACACAGAGGACCTGGGGTCAGACGAGGACAATCCTTCCACAGGCAAGACTAGCATAGACCGCCATGTTAGGAACATCATGAGACTCTTATAGTGCGTGCACGTCATGTCGGAATTACGGTAATTACGAGATTACAACTTGGAGCTGTTTCTATGGAAACGCACCCATCACCTCAAAGTCTTTTAAGTAGATACCTTATACCACAGCGCTGCTGAATTCTCGAATCTGATTGGTCAGAAGGTGTTGATTCATTTTCTACAACAGCAGCTCTGATAGTAGTACAGCTGCAAATATATATTGATATAAATGCACTCGTTCTTATATATTATTGTTTCTATAGTAACAACTCATTCACAGGAGCTTGTGTAGTGGATGCTCCACGTGAACAGATGTAAAAATGTGCGTAATTGTTTTCTGTAAGGAGAAGTTAACATTTATGGAAGGAGTCTCCAGTGTCAGTGCTTTGTAACAGTCAGAGGTAAAGTGGTTTTCGGTTTCCCAGTAACAAGCTGCCACTTCGGAGAGGTAATAGTAACGTCAGCTTGGGCTGCATCACCAACCTGTTGATGATTATTTTCAGCACATGACCAAGTTTTTTTATGCGTTGCTTATTATGCGGCTGGAACTAAAACAGTAGGGAATAATAGATGGATATTTTTTATAATCTTAATATCAATACTGTGGAAGTCACGGCCATCTTTACAATGGTGCATATTTATGACATAAGTCATTGTTGACTCAGAGCTTTTACAAAATTCAGGGTTACCAGTTGCTAATTATGACTTAAACAAGGACATTAAGTTTTTAACTATAGGTCTGTCATGACAACAGCGCACAAAAGTGTGTGTGTATATATAAAAACGTCAGTGAATACTGTGTTAGTGAATATAGTGAGAATTTGTCTAACAAAAATTCTTGAATTGTGGTTCATGCAGGAAAGGCTACAGCTCAAAATGCCTGTTTTTAAGGAAAGATTTAATGGATGCGTGTTTCTATATTCGGTAGACTACTTTAGGACAAGTCTTGCTATTAAATAAGTGTATGTTCTTGGTATAATTAGCAATTTCCATTCAAAGTTTTTGTACGAAAAACGGTTAGAAGTGCAGACGTGCTTCAGTGTAACATGTCCCACTAGGTGGCGACAAAGATCACGGAATCGTAAAATCCGTCCTTGTTTATGTTTACAGTACAAGATGCCACAGAATACACTGAGACCGCAGAGGAGAACACCCACAACGAAGAAGAAGAAGAAGAAGAAGAGGAGGAGGAGGTTTCAGCATCTGAACCATCCATCAGTGACGACGTTCCTCTTGCCGAAGTCGTCCGAAGTGTGGAGGAGTTGAAAGCAGAGCCGGCGCTAAGAGAAGTGCGCACTCCTCCTCCCAGAGTGCCCGCAAAGCTCCTGCCCAGGCTGGGGAGTCTGGACAGTCAGTACCACGTGATTATTAATGAAAATGAAAACATGATCCGTAATGTGAACGTTTAATGCTTTTTAGTTTAAAGGTTAACCTTTTAAAAAGGTCAGACACTAAACTGTAGTATTGGATGCTAGTAGTGGAGACGATTCAACTAAAATAAAGGGAAGGAATGTCGACTAGGGTGTGTTAAGAACTCAGGGCTAGTTATGGAAATAAATATGAAGTTATTTGCTTTTTCTTGGGGTTCTGGTACTAGCTCTTTCTCCCACAACATGACAGTTAAAGCTCTGTTTCCCCGTCACACAGGTTCACACCCCACACACCAGACACGTCCGGCTCCAGCCACACTTCCCAGGAACTTCACTCTTCCCAAAGACACGCTGAGGGGCCGGATATCCACCCCTACAGGCTCTCCACACCTGGGCAACATGCACCCGCTGCTTCCCCCTACCTGCATCATCGAGGAACTACACCGAGCGCTGGCCACCAAACACCGGCAGGACAGGTGAGGATTTACACAACGTCAAAACATACTGAAAGTCAGTAAGACTGCACAGTATAATATTTTTTTAAATGGAATATCAGGATCTTGAATATGGCTGGATAAAAAGATGTGTTATGAGCAGGGTTACCAGAGATCGGCAAAATTTCTAGCCCAAATAGATCTCGGATTTTTCTGTCTTTGAGTGGGAGACGAGTCCACTGTGGTGTGCACGCATTTCTGATTTGTAGTGTCTGCAAATATGTTACAGCAGAAATGGTTCAGTTCATCGTAGACACACTGTCTGCGCCTACACTTTCTCTTTGTTTGCCATAGCCTATGTTTACAGAAATCGATTCGATTTAATTCTCATTATTTGCTCTAAAACAAGATCTTGGCAGCCACGGAATATATTTAAACTAACCCCAAAACTAGCGTAATTACGTGTAAAAAACCACAACTCTGGCAACCCTGGTAATGAGAGAAATAATGCCTGAATATTATAATTTTAGAGTTTGAAATCTGCTTTATTTTAAATAAATGGTTGAAGAATGCTTGGTATTTTGATTTGTGATGGAAAGTCGTAGGCTGTGGTGGTTACGGTGAGGACCAATCACAAGAAAATATACTGCAAGTTCTACAAACAGTCGCCTTGACATTTAAAATGTCTGCCAAACAGACCACAAAGGCATTGCGTAGGTGGAATTACCTTGTGTATAAAATAACTACAGGAGTAAAATCCTAAGGCGTAAACCATCCTGGAGTGTTTTATTCCTCTTACATCACAGCAATTTGCTAACGGTTACATTTTTTTCATTTATTAAAGAACAACACATCATACTGTTTATCAGCTTATGGTTACGTGTACCTTTAGCCTGTTAGGACGTTGCAGTGTCTCATAGGTGGAGTTTTGATTTCCGGACTTACTGTATGTACATGTTTCTTTGTTTACACTCAGTTTCAATAGTAAAGAGGTGCGCTGTTCGCCGAAGCGCCGCTCGGACGGTCACGTGTCTCGCACCTCCAGCACAGAGGGCGAGCCGCAGGGAGGAGAGGTGGAGAGCAAGAAGGAGGCGGAGGAGAATAAAGAGAACATGGGTCTGGACGAGTACTACAGCGATCAGGACAGCTGGAACGAGTCTGTGATCTCGGGTACGTGTCAGTGATGTCACCGCTAAAGCTGTTTATATCAGACGTAGATTTACACTTAGATGTTGAATAGGATGAATGTTAAGTCACAGTGTTCACAGTATCGCAGTCATTTTAAAAAAGAGTGACGATTGTAAGTTACAGCTCAGTGCTGTTGAATTCTCTGTAGACTCTGTAGAAAAAAATAAATTAAAAATAAAATTAGTAGACTGTTTTCCTTAGCATTTTTTATTAGGTGTATCACCACTGCTAAACTGGTTTTAAATTACACTTGAAGTGGTATTGAGTTCTAAAATATCTCTCGAAAAGATTTTCATTTATTGATCCCTCAGGGAAATTGTTTAACTTGAGGATATTATAGTGTGGGCATAAATGACAAAAATATCATATCACGATTCTCAAAGGCATTTCTATGATATGTACCAAGATGTTGCTGACAAGCGAGCGCTATAGTAGTGTTGCATTATTTTAATGAAAAAAAAAAACTGTTGGTTGATTCTTTTAATGTTTTTCAAAAATGCGTTTTTATAGTTTAAAAAAAATGACATTTTATATATAACATAATCTGTAAAAGATTTTAGTGCAAAATCACATCAGAATTTAGCATCAGATCTGCTGCTTGTAATTATTTAAAAAATTAGACGTTTTATAAAAAGATATCACGACATACTGTGATCTAATTTAACACAATTTTGAGCTCATATCCTCATATCACCCAGCCCTGGGAAATCTGCGTTATCCCTATTACGTCATCCATTAATTCAATAGAATTTAATTTTAAATTTTGTACATTTTAATTTATGCAGAATGCATAAGAGCCTGCCTTGTGGTGCCAGGGCTTCATACTGTGTGTGAAAATGTTTTTTAAAAAGAGCAATTTTGCAAATTTGAAGGGCAGTGATATTTTTTCAGCTCAGTATAATACGTGTGTGTGTGTGTGTGTGTGTGTGTGTGTGTGTGTTTTGCAGGGACACTACCACGGCGGATAAGGAAAGAGCTGCTGGCGGTAAAGCTGCGTAACCGACCCAGCAAACAGGAGCTGGAGGACAGGAACATCTTCCCGGTGCGCAGTGACCAGGAGCGTCAGGAGATCCGCCAGCAGATAGAAATGAAACTGGCCAAGTGAGTGAGCCATCCTCTCTCTCTCTCTCTCTCTCTCTCTCTCTCTATCTCTCTATCTCTCTCAGTCTACTACACTATCACTCTCCTTCTCTCCCTCTCTCTCTCTCTCTCTTTCTCTCTCTCTCTGTCAGTCTACTAGTCTATCACGCTCCCTCTCTCTCCCTCTCTCTCTCTCTCTCTCTCTTTCTCTCTCTCTCTGTCAGTCTGCTAGTCTATCACGCTCCCTCTCTCTCTCTCTCTCTGTCTCTCTCAGTCTACTACACTATCACTCTCCTTCTCTCCCTCTCTCTCTCTCTCTCTCTCTCTTTCTCTCTCTCTCTGTCAGTCTACTAGTCTATCACGCTCCCTCTCTCTCTCTCTCTCTCTCTGTCTCTCTCAGTCTACTACACTATCACTCTCTCTCTCCCTCTCTCTCTCTCTCTCTCTCTCTCTATCTCTCTCAGTCTACTAATCTATCACTCTCTCTCTCTCCCTCCCTCTCCCTCTCTCTCTGTCTCTCTCGTTCTCTCTCTCTCTGTCAGTCTACTAGTCTATCACGCTCCCTCTCTCTCTCTCTGTCTCTCTCAGTCTACTACACTATCACTCTCCTTCTCTCACCCTCTCTCTCTCCCTCTCTCTCAGTCTACTAATCTATCACTCTCTCTCACTCTCTCTCCCTCTCTCTCAGTCTACTAATCTATCACTCTCTCTCTCTCTCTTTCTCTCTCTCTCTGTAAGACTACTAGTCTATCATGCTCCATCTCTCTCTCTCTCTCTCAGTCTGCTACACTATCACTCTCCCTCTCCCTCTCTCTCTCTCTCTCTCTCTCTCTCTCTCAGTCTACTACTCTATCACTTTCCCTCACTCTCTCTCTCTCTCTCTACTCCCACCCTCCCTGTCTCTCTCCCTCTCTCTTTCTTTCACTCTCTCTGTCTACTACACTATCACTCCCCCTCTCCCTCTCTCTCTATCTCTCTCTCAGTCTACTACTCTATCACTTTCCCTCTCTCTCTCTCTCTCTCTCTCTCTCTCTCTCTCCTCCCACTCTCCCTGTCTCTCTCTCTGTCTCTCTACTCTCCATCTCTACTCTCCGTCTCTTTCCCTCTTTTGCTCTCTCCCTCTCTCTCTCTCCCTCCCGCTCTCTGCAATGTCATTGGGTTTGTTATTTCATTTCCATTTCGGCCTTGCTGCTCTCAGATTGACCGTCATTTCTGAAGAGCGTGTGAGTGTGTGTGTGTGTATGTGGGTGTGACAGATGATTTGGCATCGTCAGCTCCAACACTGTATCCGAGCTTTCAGCGCACGTGGGAAGACTGACACGTGCTGTTCTGCCGTGACACGAGTGCTGGTTATTGTTGTCAAATCCGAACACACCGTCCAGATTCGTGTAGGTTTTGTGTAGCTTTATGTTTGTTTATTTAACTGCATCATTGGTTTAATGCGATTATTTCTCATTAATATTAAGCTAAGAAATATTATCTATAAATTTTAATTACAGACTATAATTGCACTCTAATCAGTCTGATAAAGTTGTGTCTTGACCCTGTGAGTCACAGGTCACCTTGTGACCAGTAGGTGGAGCTATAGGCTTATAACCAAACTCAAACACAGTGCTGTGCATAAGTATTAACCTCCCTTAAACCTTTCTGCTTATAGTAATGATAGGACCTGAAACTGAAATTATTTACAAATTAAAAAGCGTCAATTTGTTTTTGGATAAGTATTCACTCCCAATTATTGGTATGAACCCCCTAAATTATTTCTGGTTGCCATAAAGACATGTTGGATACTCAGGAAGCATATGAGAAAAGGTTCTCTGGTTTGATCAAACCAAAATTAAGACCAAAAAAAGTGCCATTTTTTTTATGCGGAAACCCAACACGGCTCATCGCGCTGAGAACACCGTCCTCACGGTGAAGCATGGTGGTGGTAGCATCATATTGAGCATTACTCTTGGTCTCTTGGAATCTTTACCCAGTCACAGCTGACCGTTTTCAATTTTCCAAAATAAAACAGATTAAAAATAGTGCAACTTAGCAAAATGGACAATCTGGCAAATTATTCGTAATAAATAAAGCATCCTAATACCTAGCCAAATATTACATTAAAATGTTTTCTTTAATGTTGGGTTTAAAGTTGAGGACATCTGCTTTTGTGTGTGCTTGATATTCAACCTGCCCACATCCCTTCACACTTTTTCAGCTGGTATCATGTCAGACAGCACGCTCTGGCTTTGTATTTAAATGAGTGACGCCCACAGTGAGAACGCCCGTCCACGAGTGCCGACGTCCTGTCCAGTTTGTGCCACTTCATAATTTAGCACTTAAGAGAGTGTTGTTGAAGTAAAATGAAAAGCGGTGGTAATTTTCTGTCAATAGCACGTTTCAGAGCACAATGAGTCAGTTAATTAACCTCTGTATAGGCTTTTGTGCAACAATGGCTGTTTTAAGAGTGTGAATTTTGACAGCTAATTTAGAGTTCATCTTAGTCTTTCGACAAACCAAATAATAGTCATTTTGTTTTTGTCAGAAAGTGGAAAGTGTACTGAAGTATAATTTTAGCGGGGTTGTAGTTTATATGAGTATTGTGTAAAGAATAAAAAAACGAGGTGTTTTATTCCTTTTATACCACAACAATTTGCAAACAATTATTTTATTTATTGCAGAGCACCCCGTTACACTTTTTATCCAATTGTAGTTGCATTTGATGTTGTGGAACATCCATGAACCAAATCAATTCCTGTCATCACTTACATTATAGCAGCCCTAAATGGTCTTTTTCTTTTTTTTTTTTTACCAGACTCTCTTTTTTTCTCTCTCATGAAGTTAATAAGAGGGGGAAAAAAAATGCAGCTTGACATGTCACTGATAAACTGCAAAGTGTAAACTCCTCTGTCCTGAAGACTTTCCCGTATCGGAAAACTTACAGACTGTTACAAAGAACTGACACTGGAGACTTCTTCCGTAAATATTAAAAAAAAAAAAAACTTCACATCAACAGTTGTAAGTTTCTTTGTTAAATAACATTTTTAAATCTTTTTTTTTTTTTTCAAAGAAAGTTGTTACTATGGAAATGATAAATTGTTTATAATCATAGACATCTGTGTTTTCTTAATGGGAATATTCATAATTAGGATCTGTCACTATTACATATATTACAGCTGCAATTTTCTGAGATGATTGTGATTAATTGTTAGATTCCACAATTACATGTATATGTTTCCATAGAAATAAATGTAGTTGGTAAAACACAATATTTAAATCACTGCAGCATCGTATTTCAGTGACTGTACCACAACGTAGCAGACAAAATCTAACAAATCAGTAAGTAAAGAATTAAACATCATGTATTTTTAGCATTTTTGTATTACATTGTTTATTGTCCAGCAACCTATTTGCGTATTTCACTCAGAGCTTTTATACATTTTCTGCTGTCGTCCCTTTGGAATCGTTTACAGTCTACAAGGCGAGTGTAGATAAATGACACCATGTGTTCATTATTACACTGCTGTTAAGCTTTATTATAAACACGACATAACATTTCATTATTGTGGCAAGCCCAAATGTACATTTATCACACTTCTACTAACTGCCCTCCTTCATCCGCTGTATTCTCTCAGCTCTAATTGATTTGCCCTTAATTGTGCGAATGTCCACCTTAATGCAGTATTGAACATTTGCACTGTCAGTATTGCCCCAGGCTAAAAATAACCTGAGACAACTGAATTTCAGTCAGCAGGAGTAAAAAATGCAGAGCTAAACAGAACGCAGGGTTGTAGGAGAATAAACTGTGCTCACCTCATCGGTGTTTTATGTAGTCAGCATAACCTTTATGGCTCGTTCCTGATATGAAGAGTCAGCTGTATAAGTACAGTACCAATCACCCTCATCATGTACACTCAGCTCTGTGCTTTGTGATGGAACCACTCTTCATAGCTGCTGTAACATAAGTGATAACGGAAACTAACTTGTTTCGGGATGTTCCACAACATTAAATGTAACTATAAATAGATAAAAAGTATGATGTATTTTTACTATGATGCGATGTTCTTTAATCGCTGTGGTATAAGAGGAATAAACACTATGGGACGTGCTGTTATAGGAAAATAATCAACCTCAGGGTTTGTAACAGTAAAACTCCGCTTCGTTACACCACCCTGTTGATTATTTTGCTACATCAGCATGCCCCACGAGTGTTTTATTCCTTACTTATGTATTAACCCTCCGTAGAGCTTTCAAAGCTTTTTTGACACACAGCTTTGCACTTTGCACCAGTAAGGACGGTGATATACTAGATGTGACTAAACACACGTCATTTTGCGTACGTGAAGGATGTAAAGGTCCAATCTGCTCCTGAGGTCATGATCCGTTGTGTTTTACCTCCACCGCCGTGTACGATGTTATTTTCTAATGTGCAGAATGTCTTGTACCTAGGGCGTCCCTTTTATGTAGTCAAAAAGCAAATATAAGCTCAGCCTAAGAAGATTATAGCTACCAGTTCAGTATTGTGCAGACTTCATGCCTAAAAAAGTCATAATCATAGACTCATAACTCATCCTAATACCATCTGCATGAAAATAGTTTCATCAGATAGCCTGCAGTACAGTTTTCCAGAAATATTGGCACCCTTGATTAAAAAATGAGTAAAAATGATTGTATAAAATAAATATTGCATGCAATTGATATTTTCCACTCAAACATTAGGAGACACTATTCATCTTAATTCTCCTTACAGGAGTGTGGGCTTCTGTATAAATCTTTGTACAAGTGTCTCCAGCTTTGTTAGACATTAGAGGAAGTGACTCAGTGCTGTTATTCCCTCCAGGGCAGGCACCCAAATATTTATTTTAACAGTGCCGATAATTTTGAAATCAGTGCTTTTTTCAAATTTCAAATATCAATTATGGCATGTTATTCTTTTTATATTTTTTGTGAAGGGTGCCAATACTTCTGGAGATCAGCATACAGGTTTTTTTTTTTTTTTATTATTATTATTATTGTTTATTTTTATACACAAAAGCATATCATACAAAATCAAAAACCACATCAGCAAGTGTGTTTAGACAAGCAATGTGCATAATGCTAAACAGGTAGCTATATCTGTAGGTCCAGTGCAAAATTAAAGAAGAATCCAGAAAGAAAGGAGGGACGTCTCGGATGAGCAGGGGGTAAATCTTGTAAATTTGATCACACCATCTCACATAAGCCCCACTTGCAGTTTCACACCTTGGAATTGCATGATACCAGGAGGGAGAGATTTCCTGGATCCCCAACCCACGCATTTCACACCTTTATCACTAATAAAGCACAGCGCAGTGTTTCCCCTCCTACAAGTGTTAAACATACTCACTTAACAGACACTCTCAATAAGCACGCGCTTCTAATAGGCGTAACCTTTCATAAGCATTCAGGCTGACACCTTTGTGTTTTTCTCGTCATGTTAGCATTACTAAATAACAGTAATAGTAATACACCACAACTGTAGGCTAATAGACTAATAAAAAAATTTACGTGCAGAGGTGCAGTCGTAAAAAGTGCTGGAAAATCAGCAGTCTACAATTTCTCCTCGGGGTAAATGTGACAGCAAGATGTTTTTGTTTTTTCAAATGATCTTTGCCGAAGCAATAGAAAGTGGGCGTGCTTGTGTTTTTGCAAAGAATGAGCTTTTAAGTCAGTCTGAAGATTATTTTACGTGTAGAAAACTTTCTACCATCTGTTTATCTGTCAGAGGAAGTAAAAATATCTTGAATATAAGTAAGGAATAAAACATGACAGGGCATCCTGAAGTGTTTTATTCCTTTTATACCACAGCAGTTTTCATTACAGAACAAAACACTGCACTTTTTTATCCATTTGGAGTTACATTTAATGTTGTGGAACATCCGCGAAACAAGTTTGTTCCTGTTATCACTCATGCTATAGCAGTACTCATGCTAAACAGTAATTCCCTCAACAATCTCTCTTTTTTCTCTCTCTTGAAATAAATAAGATAAAAATTCTACCTTGTCATATTACAGCGAGACTGCAAACCTCTCCTGAAGATGATTCTCCTAATCTTACACAAGTTACAGCTTTCTCTCTGATTGTTACAAAGCGCTGACACTGGAGACTCCTTTCAAAATGTTAAATAACAGAAAACTTCAGCATATCTATGATTATACATGTTTTTAATCAGTTTATGTCGAGCGTGTGCTGGACAAGTCCCCGTGAATGAGTCTTTATGAACGAGTACATTAATCTAAACTCGTGATTTGCAGCTGCACTGTTGTCAGAGCCGCCGTTATCGAAAATGACCAAACAGAATTGAAAATTCAAAAGTGCTGTATTAAATAAATTAATATTTATTATTCCTAGAAATAACCAAATGAGATAAGCAATAAGCAGAGTAGACTAAGAATTTTATATATGAAATGAGTAAATATATCTATGAATTAGATATATTAGATATATAAAACATTTAATAGTGTTATATCTGTTACCTAATAGGCTATTGATGAAGAATATTAGATAGAATTGCTCATATTTAAGATACTTGCTAGGATATTTTAGGTATTTTGCTGTAAAGTCTGAGCTGAATGTTGGGGTGGATTATTTGAATATTTTTTGATGATGTAGTCAGAGCTTGTACAAATGTTTATATTTCTCAGCTTTATAATTTTCCACGCTTGTAAGTCACTTAGAAGAACTTTTTTTTGCTACCAGTGGAGCAACAGAAAAGCGTTTGCTCTATCGACCAGAGATCGCGAGTATGAATGCCGACGATGCCACAGACATCCGTGGCTGGGAATCCGAGAGAGCAGCATTTGCTGTGGTATTCTCTCTCTCCACTGTCGATCACAGCGACACTAGCCAGTAGTGGGCGTCTGCGAGCTCACGTATGCGGAAGAGTGCGGATAGCACCTTCTTCCTAGTGTTTAAAGCTGCCCTGTGACGCAGCATGAGCAGCAGTTTGAAAAGATGAAGTTGGCTGGCTTCATGCTTCTCAGAGGAAGTATGTGTTAGCCTTCACCCTCTCACCCCCTCACAAGTCTACATTCTAAATGCAGGGAAGAAACTGTGCCGGTTTAGCTCCAGTAACTTGTGATGGGCAAACACAAAGCCTTTCTGTATTCTGAAATTTTGATATAATGGGAATGTTGAACATGTTTACCTCAAAACTAAAAGCACTAGTTGATGTTTGGGTTAGGGTCGGGGGTTTATTCTGTGTCATGTTATCACAGGTGCAGCTGGAGCTCAGGCCCTGTAGAGGCTCACCACAGGCCTACTGTGATCCATACCAGCCTCTCTCTCTCTCTCTCTCACACACACACACAGACACACACACATTAACACACTCGTAACTTAAAAAAATAAAAAGCCGGCTCCTGTTCAGCTTACACAACCAGTGGCCCAGCAATCAATTCAGAACAGAGCAGCTCAGACGAGTTTGTTCCTAGAATGAGGACTGCTGTCGCGAGGAAGAAACCCTACAGGTCTCAGCCGGTCTGAACCCGGAGCACACATCATGACAACAAACTGGCATCATGAAGCTACGTCACAGGTCTCATGTCATGGAACACCAGAGCACAAATATAGCATATGGTGTTATAAACAGTCTCAGAATAGTAACACATTAAAATAGTGCAAGGTGTCTGATACACAGGGGGGTCGTGATGGCTGAGGAGGGTGACAGTGAAGGACGAAGTGAGTGAGGAAGAACACAATACAGATATATAGCATTAAAGGAGTAATTCAGCATTTTTCTAACTAATGCATATTGTTTCTGAAGTGTACGCGTGATTACTACAGACAAGAATTTCAACACATTTCCTTGACCTGAAAAAAAAAACCCAGAAATCTTATATGGATATGTATGGAAGTAAAGAAGAAGGAATTTATTGAGATTAAATTTTTTTTACAGATCTTTCTAGTGGTTAAGTCAGATATAAAAGTAAGGAATAAAACACAATTGGGCATGCTTTTAGAGGAAAATGATCAATGACAGATTGGTGTGATTCGCCTCGGGCCGTCATCATCCCGAATTGGATTATTTTTCCAAGAACAGCATGTCCCGAATTGTTTAATTCCTCAGCAGAGCAATTTGCCAATGATTACAATATTTATTTAGTTTTATAGTTATTCCTTTGTTGTAGAATTTCCATTATACAAGTTCGCCATATCACATAAGTGAACTCGACAGGATATTACGGAAAACCTATTTGAGTGCAGTCATAAAACTGTGTGTCTTTTGGAGGGGCAGGTGGGTGTGTCTTTGAGTCTTTATGTGGACTCCAAGACACGCCCACTGGTCTGTTATCAGACCCTTCTCCATCAGAGGTTTTTTTAAACACCTGTTTACACACTACACATTAAAGCCCCATAACATATAATAGAAATGTAATAAAAATATGTCATTCACATAAATATTTATTGACAGAATTCAACCAATATTATAAATGAGTTTGGAGTAAACAGGTTTTCTGTTTACATCTCAGTCCACGGAAACGTATTGATATTTCTGTAGATAAAGGTAAAGTAAAAAAAACAGCAGAGTATTCCTGTAAGTATATGCAAATCGTGGTGTTTTTGGCATTCAAAGCAGTGGACAGCTAAAATCGATGCTGAAAGTGAGTCACGCTCGAGTGTTATGTGAGTGTGAGTTATCAGGCAGAGGCTGAGGAATGGGGAAAGACCCTAAAGTGAGTCATCCAGCTCAGGCCTGCTGTGTAAGTGGAGCCTAGCGTACCGTGTGTGTGTGTGTGTGTTTGTATGCGTGCGCTACATGCAGTGGATAAACACCGGTGCTGTTCAACTGGGTCTGAAAACAGCAGGAGGTTGGATACAAGTTGTCTTCGAGTTGTTTTTAAGTCAGACCTGTCAGTAGGAAGATAAATGATGTGGTTGAACAGGCAGTTTTTGCTTGGATTCTGTTTTAAATGCTTTGTATTATTATAAACATATAATCAAGCTAAAGATTTAAATACATATACATATTATACTTATAGCAAACTGTAGTATATGGGAATATATTTCTATAATAATGTAATATAACACATTTTGCTGCAGGTTTATTGCAGGTAGACATGAGAATCAGTAACACTTTTCTGTTCTGACAGCTGTTCTGTCGCAATTCTAAAGGTGACATGGCCTTGCGTATTGCCTGTTTTTTTTTTTTTTTTCAGAAAGATGGAACAGCATGATTCTTTGCCTTCTTAAAAGGACTGGAACACGTAGTGCAGCCTGCCTTCAGTCTTTTCAGTTTATGCGGTAGAGTCTTGGAAGAAGCTCACGGTGTTGTGTAACATAAGCTATTGTACACCTCCGTAAACGGTGGAGCTTGATCTTGTTATATGGTTATATATAGTGGAATTATTGGCAATACGGCTTGTATAAATTTAGCATTAAAAACCATGCCACATCCATAACAACAAATCCTTCCTGATGAAAAAAACAACAACAACACAAAATGCAGCTCACGTATAATTGCTAAAAGCTATGATTGGAATCATATTCGTATTATTTTTGAAATCATGCTGTAGTCGACAATGAGAATCAGGGCACAAGTGTGTAAACTCAGTAATGCTTCCCAAGAATCCAAGAATCAAGATCAAATTCAGGTCAAATAATAGGCAGGCCAAGGTAAACAGATGGAATGGGAACTACAGTCAAAACCAGGAAACCGTGGGACTAGGAAACACTTTGATATACCAAAAACAAGGACTTAATGACAACAAATGCACAATAAAACTTCACGGCACTACAAATAAACAGCAGGTTACACACAGACAAATGAATCAAAGACTAACACAGAACAGGTGAATACAGTGGGGTAACAAACCAAAGACAGGACCAAAACAGAAACAAAGGCACATGGCATAATAAACAAAAGCACATGGAGAACTCAAAATGAAACACATGACACAAAAGCAGCGCTCATTCCACTGATAGGGGGAATACGTGACATGAACGGTATTTTCCTTCACACCATTGACGTGTTTGCTGAAAAGTGAGGACTGTAAATATGATTATGGTTTATGAATGCTTTGCCGCTGCTTTGCAGCTAGTGACCCAGGGGCTCTTGAGAAAAATTCATAGCATCTTAAATTCTCCAAAGCATCGCAATATTTTAGCCTAACACCTGGTTGCCTCTGCCAGGAGGTTAAGACCTTGTCATGGATATTTTAATATCCAAATCATCACACGTGTGGTTGTGGTGCAGAAAAACAACAGAAATCTCAGTTGAAAGCCTGCAGTCTGGTTTGATGGGGATGTCCACATGCACAAACCTGAGAATTTACACAGGAATGAAATGTTGTGCGTGGACTAGGGAACAAGATCCTTCACAAGTGTCTTTATTTTTTAAACAGTACAGGAAGACATTTTAGATATTACTTATTGTTTAAACAGTGTTTTTCAGAAAGAAATGCACATTTTATTTGCATAAATATATACAGCATCCTTGTGTGTTTTTTTTTTTTTTTTGGATATATAAATCCATGTGTTATGCATTTTTATATTCTCAAAGGGTGCCATTAATTTTGGTCTCGAGTCCGTTTTGATTGTTTACCTGCCGTGCTTTGGTTCTGATATGTCCACCCTGGCTTGTTATCTACTAGTATCTCTTTGTAGTGCTGATGCACTGCACATTTTTCTTTGCTCGGCTTCTGAAATAGCAACAGTGTGCGCCTGGCTATTTAAAGCTCAATCAATATCCTTTTCCACCAGTCCTGCTTTTTTGTTCTGCACATCGTATGGATGGGTTCTCTCACACAGATTTTGCAGATCAGCAGTTTAATTGTGGCACACTGCGCCAGAGTGTGGGATGGGCCGGGAGAGAGGGGGGATCCCTCTCTGTGCCTATTTTTAGCTCGCTGCATCGCTTGGCGAGGAAAAAAAAAAAAAAACCTGCAATAGGAAGGCTGATCAATCCTCCACGTCACGGAGGCTGTTGCTACCCAAGGCAGGCAAAAAAAACGGCATCCCACCTACTCAACCAGCCTCTTTCCCCAATCCTGATTTGCTCCGAGCAAACCTAACTGACCTTGGCTTGGCTCTCGGGCAGATCCTTGAGCTCCTCCTGGGATGACCTTCTGTCAGCAACTGATCTTGGGCTTCTCCATCTTTCTCCAAGATGAGCTAAAAATAGCTCGATGTATTATGCATAGCCGTTCTCAACGCAGTCCTCGGATGAGGAGGAGGAGGAGGAGGAGGAGGTGTTCGGGATGGAGAAAACCAGCACACAACGGCACAAAAAGGCTTTGCAGAGACAAAGGCAGCTGGGTATTTGCGCCTGCTGGTGTTCAGGAAGGCGCTGAAATATCAAGGCGCCCACTCACAGCTGTTCTTTCACACTACACAATCAGACACTTTAGCTTTGGAGGGTTTTAACCAGTCTAGGATTAGCAATTAATATCTAATATTAGATCAGGCAGAATTATAGAATATTCTATATCTGTATCTGTATTGTTTTAAATTACATGCAATTACATGCTATTCTGTAGTGGAGACAATGATGTGCCATGTATAGGACGTACATGTATAGGACTCCTACACAACTTAATCATCATCATCATCATCATCATATTATTGTTATTAGTCTTATTACTACTATTATTCACATCTATTATGTGTGAACACACTAAAGCTTTATGCCAAGTAAATGTGAAAATAGAACAGTGACTTTTTTTTTTTTAGGTATCATTGCTACCAAAAGAGTAAAAAAACCAAATGTTTAATGTGTTAACATTTTTCGCTCCAAGGAATTTACGATAACATGTTTTATAGACATACCAGTCGACATACTACATGAATATAATAGTTTATAAATATTATTTTATGTGAGTTTTTAAATTTATTGTCATTTATTGAAAATACAGACTTCATAAATAAATGTTTTTTTTTATTAATGTACATAACTATTAAAAACATTAAAAAGAGCAAAATAAATTATTACAGTTGATACACCAGTATAAAAAGCTAATTAGAATGATTAGAATTATTAAGGGAAAAAACACAACATTCAATTGTTAATCAATATTGGTCATCAGTATCATTATTTTTTAAAATTGCTCATAATACTGGACTAGGGATGGGCAATATGTTGGAAATAACATATCACACTGTCCACTTGCAGTGAGCCTGTGCCTACTGTACCCTCAGACTCCTGTTCTTGGCTGACCGGAGTGGAATCTGACATGGTTTCCTGCTGTTGTAGATCACCCATCTCAAATCAAGTCTCCATCTGGTGATTGACTTGGCCAGTGTAAACCCTTCCAATGTTTTCCACTGATGAAGTCCTTTGTCGTCTTGGCAGTGTGTTTTGGGTCGTTGTCTTGCTCCATGATGAAGTTTCTCCCAATTAGATGGGATGCATTTCTCTGTAGATTGGCAGACAGAATGTTTCTGTAGACTTCTGAATTGATTCTGCTGCTACCATCATGAGTTCCATCATCAATAACGATTAGTGAGCCTGTCCCAGAAGCAGCCATGCAAACCCAAGCCATGACACTACCTCCACCGTGCTTGACCAGTGAGCTTGTATGTTTTGGATCTTGAGCAGATCCTTTCTTTCTTTCTCCGGACTTTGGCCTTTCCATCACTTTGGTAGGGGTTAATCTTGGCTCCAGAGCTTTTGTGGCAGCTCTTTGCGAATTCCAATCTGGCCTTCTGAATGTTACTGCTGAGTGGTTTACATCTTGTGGTATGGCCTCTATTTTTCTGCTCTCAAATTCGTCTTCATTGTGTGCCCTGTGGAGGTTGTTGGTGATGTCACTGACTTTTGTTTTTGGGTTTTTCTTCAAAGCTCTCGCAGTGTTTCTGTCATCAACTGCTGTTGTTTTCATTGCCTGACCTGTTTGATGTCTGGTTATTTGTACACCAGTGGTTTCTTTCTTTTTCAGGACGTTGCAAATTGTTGTATTGGTTATGCCCAATGCTTGTGCAATGGCTCTGATTAATTTTCCCTCTTTTCTCAGCTTCTCGGCTTGCTTTTCTCCTATAGACTGCTCTCTGGTCTTCATGTTGGTTTATCCTTTTTAAAAACAAATGCAGTCTTAACAGGTAAAACCCAGGGCTCAAACCAAGAGTAGACTTGGTTTATATATATGTGCGTGTGTGTGTGTGATATATATATAGTGATATGCTATTGTAGCAGTAGCATAATTTATCACAATATCACAAGATTTTTTAGCATTTTTTCCAAGCCCTATCTCAAAAAATTAAATAAACTAGAAGGAGGAGATGAACAAGAACATTTCTTGGTAATTGGTACAAATCGATGCAGCACATGAGCAGCAGGTCGATATCTTTGTGTGCTATGTGATATAATTACATTATTATCCTTTTATATTATTGCCACCCTCTGTGGTACTGTAAAAGCCGGTGATGTCAAAGGTGGCATCTTTACTATAATTATCCTCACCCAGAAGTCCCAAGAGCTCCTTGTGTTACTAAATAAAGCACAGTAGCGTTTCTGTTCCCCCGGTCAACCCCCCCTGACTCACGACTCAAATCCCCTCTACGATCATCAGCATCTCTGCCACATTCTCTGGCAACTGGAGTTGCTAAGCAACAGAGTCAGGTCAGTAATGGGTAGTTGTGCTCTCTCTCTCTCTCTTCTTTCATTTCCCTTTTTTTCAGGTGGCGCTGCGGTCGACGCCTCTCCATTTCAGCTTGCTGAAATATTCATGAAGGCTTCACTGGGTAACATCTTCCCTATGAAGTGTACTACACTACGGCACAATCACATGCTGAACAGCTCTGATAATATTCGTGTGTGTGTGAGTGTGTGACTGGGAATGTGGACTTAATGTCCAATGGACGTGGTGTTCACACAGATCGTGACTGATTTGTACTCATCTGTCACAGTGTGGTGTTTTTTTTTCACCGTACAATTGACTTTCATAAGGAGTGAGCTATCAGAGCATATTATGCGATAGACAGACTCTTTGTTCTTGTTCGGAACAATTAGAGTTTCCGAAACAATTAATTTCCTCACATTTTGACATTTTATTCCACCTTGTTTAAGGATGTGTCGTGAATTCAGAATCATGGCTCATTGCGTTTTAATGCGTCTTGTCCTACAGCCTGTTCAATACCCAGGAGACTCATTTATTTTTTAACAACTGAACCACAAAACCTGGCTCTCATCACTTTTTCATTGCCTTTCTCCCATTCGAAAGTCACACCCGTGGCTTTGAGGATGATCCTAAGGGCCAGTTGAGATCTCAGATTCATGTCCTTTAGCCCTGTTTTTGTTTTAATAAGCACACCCTATCCCTATCCCTCTCACTCGCTGGGTGTCTCATGCCTACGCTAGCTTGGACCGGCTGAACAGCAACACTATCGCTCTATCAGCTGGTGTGCCCCTGGCTTGTACTCTCCGGCTAAATAAAGAGCCGCCTCACAACCAGGCAGCAGCCCAACACAAGTCGAGCTAATACCCTGTACAGCACAGGCACCATGTGTAGTATCGCTAGTGACGCCAGCGCCGGATGACGGAAAAAAAAAAGCCCAAATCCTGGAATTGCACGTTGTCAAAGTGCCATTTTGTCAGCCCACAGTGACTGTACTATATTTGCATTTGAAAGCGGGCGCTAATTATTAGATGCCATAATGTTGTTACCATGCGTTTTGCGTATTTTGATTGCATCAGAGCCTTGTGCAGGAGAATTCCTTCCTCACAAGGCAACACTTAGATTTCCTCCTATTGCTATTGAAGTATATGGCACTTTTATTAACATTTTGAATTTTTTCAAAGCCAAAAGCATTTATTTTTACATTTTTTACAGCATATTAGGGCAGTTTTTTGGTGAATGTTTCATTTTGTGTTTGAAAGCACCTCTTTTGTACAGTACTGTATATGATAAGTATGGGCCTCTTTAACATACACGAATACGAAAAAAATCAGTGTTACGGAAATTTGTAAATCTGCCAGGAATTTTTTGGTTCCTTTTAGCTTGGCTTAAGAAAACACATTTCCACAGAGCTTCACTAAAAGCTTAATAAATGAGGCCTTATGTTCTTGTATTTCAGACTGCTCAGACCTGCCTTTCAGTAGTCTTCACATTTTAAGCAGTGTGACTGCCGATTTGGACGTGTTTGAACCTGGACTCATGTTGTCTCCGTTTCTCAGTGACACAAAGAGAGACCGAGGCTCAATGCCCTTGATCTCTCTCATGTCGCTGCGCAGTAAAGGGCAGTCCGAGGTCACCCAGAAGATTTGATGAATTATTGAGCTCTAGCTCAGAATAGGTGGGCTTTCATGGGGTTGGCTTTTGAAATTTTTAGACTGTCCTGCTGGTACAGGACCTCTTTGGTGACCTTGGCTGTATGGAGGTGGAAGTGAAAGAGATGGAAAGCCTTGCATGCAGTTAGTAGAGTTGCTATTTCACTCAAATAAAAGTCTGTGCTCAAGCTATTTGTATCAAGGACGTTACCCTGGAATTCTTTCTTGAGCTTGTAAAATGGTGCAAGAAAGTATAAAAGACTAAAATCTGGATGAAAAGGTGGGAAGAATTACTCCGATATTACTCCGATACGTCCTCGGCATGCTTTACCAAAAACACACTGCTAAGAAATTACATAAAAGCTCAGTCCCTGCTGTCCTTGTCATGTAGGTGGTTCTTTAATTGTCCTCGGCACATTCGGCCCTCCAGGCATCCCAAAACCACGAGCACACACTCCTTCTCCAGTGCAGTCATTCTCTTGGACTTCCTGTGTGTCTGGGCCGGGGCATTAAGACAGTTCACTGCGTTCCAAGGGTCTCTGACTCGCAACTACGCTCCGACACTCCCTTCAGATTCTGCGTCGCTCAGCCGTCTCATTGCTCTGACATTTTGATACATCAGGGTTAATGCTTGAAAAGTGAAGCGCATCGAGGCTGATTGTGTAAAGGAGCAGGGTCAAAGAGTCAAGGATGGCGGCAATCAACGAAGCAAGAAAATGCAGGAGCTTCTCCATTTTGAATGTGGTTGAGACGTTTAGGATGGCGTGTTTGTAAGGAATAAAACACTCTCGTGTTGTGTGTCATGTTGTTATAGGAAAACAACCAGCGACAGGGTGATATGATGAAGCAGAATTACTGTTACCACCCTGAAGTTGATTACTTTTCCTATAACAGCACATCCTGAAGTGTTTTATTCCTCTTACACTGCAGCAATATATCAATGCTAACAATTTTTTTTTCTATTGTTTGTATCCTGTTATTTTGTAATCATGATTTGCCAGGTTAAATCTAGGACCCTTGAGAAGCTAAGAAGAGGAACACTTAAAAGTTCTGTGTAGAATCCTACAACTGAGTATTTCTCTTTTAGCAAGGGTTACAAATAGAAAGCTTTTTATAACTCTAATACCTTTAACTATTCAACTCTTTTTATCCAAGACTATAGTTACTCTTAGGCACTGTTTAAATGGTTCCGTGATGGTTCCCCAGTGGTTTCTGGATGGTTTTTAAAAGTGTTGCACATCTTAAAGAGAAATCCTCTGCTGTAGGGTTCTCCATTGAATGTTTATGGGTTCCTCTGATTTCCAGATCAATTCAATAGCCATTTCAGTGCCATTAGGGGAAAGTCTTGTTGGTTAACTAGACTAAAAAAAGTATTTAAATGTAGCTGTACTCCAAACCCCACATTTTTCTTTTAATTTATTATTTTCACTTTATATAGAAAAACATTCGACCACTTTATATAGAGTGTACTGTTATAGAGTAAATCACGGAATCACGCTTTTATTCCAGACCCAATAAATTTCACTCCATCAAGACGTGCAAGCTTCTGCCTCATTTTGCTTTGATTTTTATCACATTAAGGTCTGTTAAAGATCCTGTGAAAAGCCACAGCTGAGCCGGCACCCACATGGCCCTGCTTTTTTTGCACTAAGCTTCCAGATGTCCCATCATACACCTAGTATGTTCTAGGACCCGGGCCAGTCAGCGGTCTCAAAATAGCCTCCATGTCTTGATTTTTTTAAATGGTAGTGAGCAACCCCGCCCCACTTTGGCTTATGCATGCTGTCTGTGTTTATCATGTAAACCATGGCCATCATATCCTTGTCACGGTCTAGTGTTGCTTATCAATTGAAGAAAAGAACAAAATGTTCAGTGGAGCACTAATGACTAGCACTGGATGAGTGCCTTAATTATCTTTCTGTCACTGGGGATTAGGAGCATGAAAACATTGGTGGGATGATCAACATTTCCATTCTGGTACGCGGCTGTTATTGTTAAGTGCAATCGATTAAGCAGCGTTGGTGATGGTGACACTAAATTGGAGAAAAAAAAAAAACATAAACGCAGCCTGAAGTAGAATCCTGAGGTAGAAATGTGAGTGTGTCAACGATTTTCCCCCATAGTGAGTTCAGTGTATTATGCAGTTAATGGGAATATTAACGGATTGTAATCATTTAGTGTTTTTTTTTCCATTTACTGTTCCAAATGGTGCAGGATAAGATTAAAATGAGACAACGAGACAACAATCTAGAAACAGGATACTAGGACAGAATGTACAGGAAACAACCAGCTGCATATAAATTTTCATATTGTATTTTATATTCTTGTCTAATCCTTGGGCAATACAGTAATTCCATTATGTGAGGAACAAATCAGATATTCTGCAAATGCTTCCGCAACCTTCTGCTGTCCATCCTGTGTTTTTAACAGGAGGCCCTGTTGATACTGCACATGGTCCATGGCCAGATTTTATAAGGTTCCTTGTTTTGATTTATCCATATTTCAGAATTTTGAGAAAATACCATCTATGTGGAGCCCTTTCTGAAAGGCAAACACATGGTTGTTTCAGGAAAACCTAAAAATGCCTTAAGGTTGTAGCCTGTACACTTCCTGAAGGAGCAAATGTAGATTTAGTCTTGATGTTTTTTTTGTTTTTTTTTTATATAACTAACATTTTATAAAAATATATTTCAAGTGGTGGATGAGGTGAGGCTGTCAGATTGCTCTTTCTTTGATTTGCTGGTCTCTGGATCAGAAAGCCACGCCCTAGTGTGCTATTTCCCACTTTTTGGCTACTTACGACTATGTGGTTTTTGGACTTATGTAATCAAGGCAATTTGTTTTTTTTCATTGCTTCATACATTCCTTCATTCAACTTGAACAATATACATTAGAATGAAATGTCATTTCTTTAGGACCGCTGTCCAAGACATAATGTAGCAGCACAGTACACAGGTCTACGTGAGGCAGAAATGCATGACAGTGTGAGATGAGTGCAAAATATACAATAACTGCACAGGAAAAATAAATACACAAGACAGCACTGTATGGGGAAAAAAAAAAAAAAAAAAAGCAGTGCAACAATTGTCTGTGAACTGTTGATTCAGCCCTGTCATTTTCCAGGTCCAGAAATCACATATGAGGATCAAAATGTGGACACTCCACTGTCCAAGACAAACATTCAGGAATATTCAGTATCCATACTGTAAGCAGGAATGTTGAAAATGTTGTAGCCTAGAAACATTCGAGACACTGGTTTTATCTCAGAGAGGGAGAGAGAGAGAGAGAGAGAGAGAGAGAGATGCTCTTCCCTTTACTGCAGCAACACTTCGAGCACGCCTGGGAATCTCTCAAGCTCCGCCCCCTCATTAAATATGCGCGGAGAGAATAAAGGAAGCCGCTCGCGGAGCTCCGCCCCACTATCACTACAGCCGCGGCACAATGCGGAGCGCTCAGGGTTACAGCTAAGCACCGCGCGTCTCCTTTCTTTTTTTTTTTTATACTCTTTCTATCGCTTTTTTCCATCTTTTTACGCCTTTGTATGCCGTTGAGTATTTTTGTACCCAGCGCAGAGCATGAGCTTTGTAGCAGAATCAGGGAGATAATACACCCCGAGCTGTGTTTTCCCCAGTGTGCATGGAAATCCTCCGGAATTTCACAGGTTTCGGGATGCGCACATCGCCGGGGATTCCCGACTTTAACACGCTTCTGATCTGTTGAGAGACAGTGTTGAGAGTGAGAGGAGATTGTGAAGATGGTGCAGAACGTGATTCTGGTCTTCTTCCGCAGGAGACTGAGCCAAAGACCTGCGGTGGAGGAGCTGGAGAGCAGAAACATCCTCAAACGTAAGTCCTGAGCGCAACAAGAGCCAAAGCAGTAAACGCAGGCTGCCATCTCACTTCACTACATTTCACTTCATTTAAAAAAACAAACAAAAAAAAATTGTCATTAGAGTTTGGTTACATGCATAATGCTTAAGGAAATAAAAAAAAAAAACAACAACACATTTTGATCCAGTTATTATATAGGCTATATGATGTTATTATAGGCTAATTATGCAATAAATGGTTTTCTTTTAATATTAAATAATAAGAATTCTAGAGAAATACCTTCCTGCCTGTCATCATCCCATCCAAGCCAAAGTGTCATTAGTATGATTTAAAAAAAAAAAGGTTTAAAAAGTGTTAATAAAAGAAATGTACCATATTGTCCTGGAAAGCTTCAAATGTTCAAATTATGTACCTTTAATTATTTTTAAATAATAAGCTATACTATATTCAAGTGAAAAATGCAAAGGTACAAAAGTATGTTTAAGGTATCCTTCATGGTTCCACACCAGCAACAAGGAAAAATACTTTATTTCTGAGAGTATATAAGACAAGTGCATTAGAGAGATGTAGTGAATAGAAAATAATATGTTTCATTTAAATAGGAAAGCTGTAAATAGAGTGTAAACTTTAAAAACTAATTCTAATAGGATTCTTGAACAGGGCAAGAAAGTATGGAAAATGATTCATATTGAAGGAATTTACTGAGAAAAGCAAAGATATACACAAGAAAAATGGAAAATGTGGAAAATGCATATTCTGTTGTAAGAGCTAAGGTTTCACATTTGGAGAATTATTATTATTATTATTATTATTATTATTATTATTATTATTATTATTATTATACATTTTATAGTTTATCATGATACAATTAATCACCTTTAAATTAGTCAGAAATCCATTAATAGAGTGTCTGGAAAGTTAAAAAATTTTTAAACTTGTTTATTTTAGAATATATATATATTTCTCAAAAGGAAATGCCAACGTTTATTTCATATATTTTAAATTTGGACCAAAATTCTCTTTATGTTTTGATCCAAAGAAGTGCAGCAGTCATTCTTTCACCTCCATCACTGATTTCTCAACCAGTCATTACAAATAAAACTATTAATAAGCGTTTAATAAGAACCATGTACGTATATTAGAAATACCACTGACTGGATTGAAATGTACGGTGTCATGTGGGATCTGTAAGGGATTATATATTTAGCTGGCAGCTGTGTGTCTGCTCTCGCAGTTATGTAGCAGCTCCTGGCTGTAGCCATGTGCTGGGCTTTTGTTGACATAGCTGAAGCTTTCATTCCTCGCTCTCTGTTGGCCATAAGCTGCTAGTCTCATGGCCTGGGCAGCTGTCCTCGCTCTGTGACGTTTCACATGCCTGCTAAGCTCTGGGTCTGGGGGCTTTTTTTAGAAGAAACATGACTACTTTTATCATTGAAAGGCTATGTTTCTATAAACCCCACTACATAACTGCTGCTTAGACAGATGTGCTGGTGGACTTGATCAGCTTGGGTTAGGGAATAATAACATAAAAATGCAATATCTCGGTTATATTGACTGTCGATTTTGAAATTTCAGTAAATAGGAACATAAAAAGCACACACCTGATCTCAGGCCTGTCTCTAAGGCTTATCGTCTCATCCTGTCTCTGTTCTGTATTGATGTGTTTTTCTAACGTGACTTGTTGTGTATGACTTTGCAGAGAGGAATGACCAGACGGAGCAGGAGGAGAGGCGGGAAATTAAACAGAGACTGAACAGAAAGGTACGAGCTCCACGAATGTTACTAATCCTAATCTCTTGCTCCGTGCACTAGACAAAAAAATCATAAACAAGCACACACACACACACACACACACTTTCATTCACCTCTCTGAGCTGCTTTGAGCTGCTTTGTTGACTCAATGTGATGAGTTTAACACAATTAAAAAGAACACTGCTATACACAGATGTTCAAACACGTGTCTGTTTCCTCGTGTAGCTGAACCAGCGTCCCACAGTAGACGAGCTACGCGACCGCAAGATCCTCATCCGCTTCAGCGACTATGTCGAAGTAGCCAAAGCTCAGGATTACGACAGGAGAGCGGACAAGCCCTGGACCAGACTGTCTGCTGCTGACAAGGTACAACTTCCTGTCCAGGGCGACAAAAAACACATTGTGTTGACATCTATATATTGTGTAAATCTGAAAGACGGGGATTATGTAGAAATCAGGGTTGCCAGATTGAATGAACTGTTTACAATCCTGTTGCAGTTTAAAGCTTCCTCATTTGAGCTCAAACCATCTCAAATTGTTGCAAAATTACATCTAAACTATATTAGATCTTTTTTCCAGACCAGTGGGATTAAGGATTTCACAGCTTTCGAGGCATAATATGGCAACCCTGGCAAATAATGTTAATCGTAGTAGAGTATTTAGTACAAACAATTTAATAAAAACATATATATATATTTATAAATCAGTATTTATTTCATTATTTAATTATTCCATATCACATTAGTTAAAACAATGACATCAGGTGGCTAACTAACTGGTTACTAACCATTTTACTGATCTTTTTTTTTTTTTTTTTTTTTTTTACAACCACTGTCTCTCAAAGGCTGATTTTGTTGTATTCCTCACAGGCAGCGATACGGAAAGAGCTGAACGAGTTCAAGAGCAACGAGATGGAGGTGCACGCCTCAAGTAAACACCTCACCAGGTCAGTGTGTGTCACGCGTCCCCTTTTTTTGGCTGTGGTCAGAAATCGTGGAACCGAGAACCTTTAAAAAAAAAAGTAAAAGAATTTACACGGACCCCTATAAAATCTAGGCTAACTTTATTTATATAAAGCCATTTATTCAGAAAGATATTAGAGGTCAGGTGTGTGGGAGGCATTAGATCTTTTTGTTGATTTTTGATAAATCTGTTTGTATGAAAATATACATTGTTTTCATCTAGTTCTGTTATAATGAGAGTTAGATTCAAGTGAACATATTTATATTTGGTTTTAAACCTGTTGAGCTTTAGACTAAACCCGTTTGTCTCAAGTGACCACTGAGTGAGGCTTATAACTATAACATTAAATAACTATAATAACTTTAATAGTAGCTGATAGTGATGTCAGATATGACTATAAATAAGAAATGACATTTCTGCCAGTAGGATTTAGGAATATTTTTGCTTTGCTTTAAAATTAGGCGTATATGTCACACTTGAAGTTAAATTTGTACTTCATAATTAATTAGGATTTGTATATGAAGCCGTTAAAACGCAATTCCCCTCAAAATTCTGCCATAAAATTACTGCATGTGCTAAATTCACATGTAAATATTGGCGATTCTATGCATTTCTGAATCATTTCATCATATTCACGTTCAAATTTATCCAAACAAACAATGTGAAAAAGCAATAAATCACTGATTCAGTCATTGTTATTTAATCCACAGTTAGATTTAATAATAAAGTCTAGTTAAACTACAAATATGCTACAAATATAATTTCTCAAGGAAGGAATAAAACACTCTTTCCACAAAAGAGTGGTGTGATGCGGCTCAACGCAAAGAGGAGCCTCTCTTACCAACCCGAATTGATTATTTTCCAATAGCAGCACATCCTGGAGACTTATATGACAGCAGTTACAATTTTTTCTAATTCATTTAGAATGACACATTGTACATTTTATCCATTTTTAGTTACATTTGATGTTGTGGACTATCTGTGAAACAACTTAGTTCCTGTTATCACTTTTGTAATAGCAGCTTCCCTCAAGACCTCGCATTTTCACTCAAGTTAATAAGATTTTTAAAAATGCAATTTGTCATACTACTGAGAAACCTGAAGGAATAAACCGAACATGTCAGAAAATTTGAAGTTACAGCTGTATCTCTTACTGTGACGCAGTTCTGACACTGGAGACTCCTTCCATAAACGTTAAATAAACCTTTTTTTGTCTGTGTAGATCATTCGCCATGCAGGTTCCTGTAAAAATGAATGCTGTGGTATAAAATAATAATAATAATAATAATAATAATAATACAAACAGCTACACACCATAGACCACTTGGGGTTCACTTCTCCTTTGTGTCTAAACACACGTGTTTTGGGAGTGGGTGTGACTTTAGCCACCCCGCCCCCTTCTGCTGGAATCTGCACACTTTAGCACCACATGACACGGATAACAAATGCTCGCTCATATTTAGCTTACGCTTGTTTTTATGCGAGCCCATATTTCTGCGGACAAGAATAGCCCCTAGAAGCTTGTGATTTATGAAGTCCTCACAGATGTTCTTTTGTTCCTTCTCTACTTCAGGTTCCACCGGCCATAGCAAGGTTTCTTCTGTGAAGAATATGCTGGACGTTCAAGGAAGACCTCAGGAGGGTCCATCCTGTGCCGTGGCCCATGGGTCCCTGGAGGGCCTGCTGGTTTTTTTTGTGGTTTGTGTTTTTTTTTGGGCATTATCTCGGGAAGCTCGGAGGCTGTGTCTCTGGAAAATCTCGTGCAACTCCAAAAACTCCTCAGCCAAGCTACACCTGTAGTTTTTTTCTCTACCTGGCTTTGTTTCGTATTCATTTCGTTTTTTCTTACGAAGAATGATGGAAAAGAACATTGATTTAAAAAAAAAAAAACAAACAACCCAGGTCCTTTTTCTTAAAGACTCTTTTTAAAAAAAAAAAGAAGAAAAAATGCCTTTCAGTGCCAATAAAAGGGAGGGATGAGGGATGAAGAAGGTCCTGCATGTGAACCTGTTTCCCCTCCCCAGTGATGGTACTGTAGTCACACCTTACTAAAACTTGACTCCAGTTTCATATCTGCTGTATATATGTCTGAAATTCATGTCTTACCTTTGTAAGCATTATTTATTGTCTGCACAGTACAAGACTTGGATTTTTACGAAAAAGCAAAAGTGTCTGTCGTTATTTTTGTGTGCGGATGAATTTGGCTTGGGGGTGGATGTGTAATGAACATGACTCATGAATCATTTTTCTGAAATGATTCTTTAGAGCCATAGCATAGAAGGAACGATTTTGTCACTGATTGATCTTTAACCACTGGTGAAGGACAGAACTAAAAGGAACTTTCCACCATAAATGATATCACTTTTGTGAAAGAAAATATGATGATCTAGTTTAACTCAGTCCAGGCAATCCAGAAGATTCAGTTTCCGACATGTCTTAAAGTTACATGACAGACATTTAGTTACATGAAAGTTACAGTAATAATGATGGTAACAATAATATTACTAATAATAATAAAACTAAACTGTTCATATAGCACCTTTTGTCCATTTAAAATACAGTTTCAAGAAATAATGAAATAAAATGTACTCAAAAAAAAAAATTAAATATTAAAAAGGCAAATGAAATTGCAAAAAATAGTAACAGTGACAGAAAACAGAAAATAAAAACAATATAAAATATTTTAAAAATAATAATTAAAAGCACATACAAACAGAATAAAGATACATTAACTAAAATAATATAATGACAACCTAAAAGTAACGTAAACGTCAGGCAAAGAATAAAACTATAAAAGCTGTAGTTTTTAGCTTTTTTTTTTTTTTTTTAAATTTTTTTTTTTTTTTTAAACCAGATGAATGAATAGATGGAGCCTGATGAATGTTTAATGGTAAAGTGCTCCACATCTTTGGGACATAAAAACAAAAAGCTGCTTCAACACACCCCACTTTCTAAGGTTCATACGTGAAATATGGAGAAGGCTAGCACGAGATGATCTTAAGGCAGGTTTTTTACATTTTATCAGTTTATCAGACACTCAGAGATTTATGAAGGTGCTATTGCAGTAACAGTTTTAAAAGCAAGGACTAAAATTTACAGTCAGTTCTAAAGGAAACAGGATGCCAGTGGTGTGATGCTAAAACTGGTCCAATGTGATCTCTTTTTTATAGCATGTGCTAATATTCTCACCGCTGAATTTTGCGGAAGTGGCAGGACATCCTGTTAGTAATGCGTCACAGTAGTCAGTGTTAAAGCTTTTCCTCACACGACATTAAGGTAAATCCTTTAAACTCATTTCAAACATTCCTTTCACCTTTCAAATAGCTTTCATTAAGTGAACGAGTGTCAACTTCAGAACTGCACTCAACAAAAGACAGCCTGGAAACTTTATACACACTGAACAGGTACTCAAAGCAGCCATAATTAACATTAAGTAAGAAATAAATCACTTCGGGGTATGCTGCTATAGGAAAATAATCAACAATGTCACTGTTTCCACCCTGAAGTTGAGTATTTTCTTTTTAAAGCACGGCCAATAGTGTTTTATTCCTCTTATACCAATGAAAGTTGCTATTTTTTATTTATAAAAGAATGAATCAATATACTTTTTATATTCGTTTAGTTGCATTTAATGTTGTGGAATGTCCATAAAACAAATTTAAAACTGTTCTCATTTGTTATAGAGAGTATATAAACAGTCGTTCCCCTCACCAGACCCTCTTTTTTCTCTCTCTTTTAGAAAAAAATTGCAGTTGTCATGTTACGGAAACCGGAACGTTCTCTATGCTGAAAACTTTTCGATACTGGAAAAAACTGTAAAGGTGCAAAGAGGTGGAAACCTTACTGACTGTTCCACTGACACTGGAGACTCCTTCCAAAAATGTTCCTTACAGGAAACTTCACCATATCAACAAACATATGTTTATTATTATTTTTTTATTTTACGCGGCGCGTCTGCAATACAAGTCCCCGTGAATGAGCTGTTACTATAGAAACGATAGCGTATTTAAATTACAGCCAGAACTACTGTCCAAGAGAGTGCACTGTCCAATAAACGTCCAGATGTTTTTTTCACTGATGTTTCTCACCAGATGTTTTTCACCCACACTCCATTCACTCTCAGTGAAGCCAATGAGCGTCAATCTTTTGTCCCATTAAAGCAGCGAATATACTCAAACACGTGAAAGACAATAACTGAAGCACAGGCTTCCCTCAGTGTGTATTCGTTTTGCGTCAGGGGCTTCAGAGGAGATTTTCACGCAGGCTGCTCTGTTCACTGAAAAGAGTTCGATTTAAATGAACAAACAGTGCTATATTGCAGTGACACATTTCCACATTTGATTCATGATTAATCAGTAATATAGAAACTTTGGTAAATTGCCACATCTTAATGAAATTTTAGGGGAAGCCAGACTTCCCATGTAGTGTTAAAGCAATCACCCGTGTTGCAACGTATCAAGGCTCTCATCGGCATCGTTCCACTTTAGCTGTTTTTGTTTGTTTCTCAGTCGACCTTTGCAGCATGACCTCAGCTCGAGCAGATCTCTTATCCTCTCCTTTGTGTGGATTGAGGACAGATCAGCCATGTGCATCATTTATTTACAGCGTCATTCAGAGACTTTCTAGGAACCAAACAAGAGCAATAATAAGAGCCTCAAACGTGTCTCGAATAACAGGCCATGTGATCGATCTTGTAAAATACAGAGTAAAGAGAGGACACAGAAGGAAGATTTGGAGAGCTAAAAGTCTCATGTATGGATCTACGCAAATTCTTAGAGCTCTAGGCAAAAAAAAAAAAAAACATGTACAGTTTTCCTGAATATGTTTTACCTTTGTAAGCATTGTTTATTAAAGCTTTGTGTATAGGCCACAGTTTCCTTCTACCCTGCAAAACTGAACAACTGGGAGCAAAAGTTTACACCCCCATTGATTTGGGATATCTATTTATTGATATTAGGGATGCACTAGGGATGCACTGATACCGATACTGTATCAAGTATACCGTGCTCGTTTACTCATACTCATAAAAATACCAACTGATACCAGGTAATACTAAGTGATGTAAGCCGAGTGTACGTTGTCGCACTAATGAACGGACAACATGAAATGCTAGGACGTATTTCATGATTACGTCAGCGTGACAGATGACTGTAATTGATCACTCTGAAACCCGGGTGCTCCATCGTCAGCCTAATTTCCATAAAATCTGTATTTGTGAGTGTATTTTTGAGATTTGCATTAACGATTCCAACATATATTTTCAAATAATATTTGTAAAGGCAAATCTTACCCCTAGCGAATTCAAAACAAAGACAAAACATTGGCAACAAAAAAAGTCAATTTATGAAATACACCACAGAACAAAAGGAATTTGATTTAATAAGATCAATCCAGCTTTCCAAGCACCATAAAAACATGTAGAGAAGTCTGGATCTCCTTGGAGTTTAAGGGGTTAAAATATTCAAAGGTAAGGGGGACTTATTGTATTTTTTTGGTCGTATTTTAGTCCCATGGTTCAGCAGGAAGTCCTCTTTTAAGAACATGCATATTGACTTCTTATATAACACCGAGCTGTGAAGCCCAAAAATGTCAGTGTGACCGCTTCAGATTGAATCTCCACCACCGTCACACTCGTTTCTCCCTGAAGGGAAGCTAATAGGATTTTTTTTCATAAAGTCGAAAAGAACGCCTACACACTCCTTCTCTTTCTCTCTCACACACAGAGAAACTCCTGGAAATGCACAGTGAGACGGTACGCTTATAAAAAGGGTTTAGGACTCGTCATCAGGTGTTTGTGTAACGGAGTACACTCTAACTCTTAATATGTGTTACATAAACCTCATCCATGTCTGAGTTACTGTTTATGTCTCGGTCTAGTGGAAGCAGATCACTCTCCAAGTGTGTCTCAGTGGTAGTTATATAACAGCAACAACAGACACATTTACAGGGACAGATCAGAATGTCCTGAAAATCCTGGCACTGATGCAAAATCAAGAAAAATGGTCTGTCTTGCTGTGTTTTGCAAATCACAACCGGTGCGAAGGATTTGGCAAATGCAGCGACACACGAGTGGCAGCTGTTCGTGATATTAGATGTGAGGGCTAAAATCTAATATCTATATCAATCGGCTCAACAAAGAAAACTATCAGTGTTGAACAAACACAGTTAAAAGCAGATAAGCAACTGCATTAGTCATTTTGAGCTTCATGTTTGGACCAAAAAAACTCTAAAATTACAGTTCTGTCATCTGTGCTTTTGTGTAATTTGTACTTTGATTGCACGATGTGTGCTCAGTCTGTCTACTTTTAGTTTCTCCTTCAAAGGCATTTTTGGAAAAACAAGGATGATAAAAACTCCAGCTCGTTTGGGTTCATTATACCCGAGAGTAGAGTTGCCAGGTCTCAGCTAAAATTCCAGCCTACCAAAAAAATGAGACACATGTTAATTCTGTCTCTGCGTGCAAAACAAGTTCACCGTGGTGCGCACGCATTTCTGATTTGCACTGTCTGTATTTGCACTATCTCCACTCCATAGTCCCATTTTCCCTCAGTCAATGTTTACAATATATCTTAAAACAGAAAACCAAAACCCTGGGTTCTGTACATCATGGATACACTCCGTCGTCACTTACACTTTCCCTTTGTTTGTCTTAGACTGTGTTGATGGAAATTGATTAGATTTCATTCCAGTTATTCGCTTTAAAACAAGATCTTGTTATCAGCCCAAATTGAGACCAAATCTAGGGGCTGTGTTAGCCTGTGTAAATACCTTAAAGGAGTATCACTGAGTATAGCTGATAGACTGCGTGAATCTACAGTCTGGGCTAGTAAGAAATCAGCCCCAGCCTTGCTTCTCACTTCTTCATACCATTCTGTGTGTTCTTCTTGCGACTGGTGGTGGTGGTGGTGGTGCTGTTGAGCTCGATTCCACAAAAATCCAGAATAATCCACTTTGTTAAAAGGAAATAATCTAATATGGAAGCCAAAAATACCAAACAATAAACTATATGACGTCTTTAACTTCACATTACGAAGTTAATAATGGTAATAGTAATAAATGATCAATTTGAATTTTAAATGTTGGTGATGTTTGTGTTAATATTTATTTATGCTATCTCATGTTTATTAAGTATGTCTAAGTAAACAAGTAGTAAGAAATATGTTTCACTAGCAAATAAGTTAATAAAGGCTTTTTTTTTCCACAAATATTTCTCATTATGAGATTATTGCATACTAATTATAGATCATTAAGCCCATTTCTAGGCATTTTTTTTTTACCAGTTTCAAGCTTGAAGTCATCTTATTCTATGGGCAGATAATTTAACTTTTTTTTTAAAGAAATATATATTGGAAATAAGCAAACTTATCTGCTGATTTTCTAGAAAATTCAGGATGAAATATAGCTATATACTGCATATCCAACTCCACCTTCCTCTCTGAATATTTTCTGCAATTAGACCACTGATGATCTGTGAGAGAAAAGTGGCCATTTATTTTCACAGCTTTAGACAACAAGCACATACAGACTTATGCACTAAAGATTCTTACTGCTGGTCCTGTTTTAGTCCTCGTGTAACCTGGCCCTACGTCAGTGGTTCTCTTAAACTGCTTTGTTATACAAGGCCAAGCTTTGGCGTGGTTCCTTTCAGGTTCTGTCTTTATTTTTAGCAAGCGGTGAAGGTGCATATCCCACAATGCAGTCAAGCCAAGGTGATATTTGAGTCTGAGATGAAATTATATGATGTAGACGAATGTTTTCAGGGTTTGTGTGTTTGTATTCGTGTTCTCATTACGCAGTTCACGTGCCTCTACGAGTCTCTAATTTACAAACCTATCATTACACAAAGGCGGCTTGACGACACACCACAGACATGCTGTTTACTGTTTGTGTGTTTGTGATAGCCTTGACATTTAAGTCTTTTGTCTTCGCCTTTGTCATCACTCCTACAGGAAACATGTAGCCGGTTACTTCTAAGGAATCATAGTCGATTAATATTAATACAGGGCTTTAAAGCTAATGCGTATGACTTACGTCTTCGTACTTTTAACTGGGTCAAGCAGCTCAGCATACGGAGACGTGGGCAGAAATTGACCCAAAAAACTTCCTGATGCTGACTCATTACATCTGCAAATTTGTCATTTCAATCAACGGTGACTACGAGGAGTGATTATATTCTTTCTACATCTTCCGTTTGACCTACAATCAGTTTATCATTCTATTATTTCAATAGGTATGCATTTATAGTGTCTTCTACCAACTCATAACTGCTTTACAGAAAATATTACTAGATAGATAAAAGATACAGAGTTATTGACACCCATGGTAAAATGGGATTACAAGAGCTTAATCTCACACTGAAAATATGTGTTTGAGTACGAGTTTCGACTCGTTTTAGGTTGTGTGAATCTGTTTGTAAGATGTTTAATGATAAATCCAAATCCACAATCCAGAAATCCAGAAGCAAAACAGGCCAGGGTCAAAAACAACAATATTCATTAGATCAAAATCCAAAGAGTTGAAAGATGAATGCAAGGGTCAGATACTAGAATAATAAACACAATACAAAGGCTCAGAAGAAACAAAGGCAATGGCAAGACTTCGCAGTGTATGCATGATTGCATGTGCTTTCTATAGACTGTAAACAGTATGTGATGAGGCAATGGAAGAAATTCAAGTCCTAGTATTTGGGGAAATTGAAGAAATTTAGTCTAATAAGTTCAAAAACACTAAAACACCTGTATCACAACTATTGGCACCTATAGGAAATATATAGGAATAGAAAATGTAAATGAAGCTATATATAGATTTTTGTTGGGTTGGATAAATATCCATAGAAGGCTTTGAAATTAGACTGAAATTAGATTTACTTCAGCTTTTCATGAAAGAAACAATATTTTTGTTTTAAAAATGCTGATTTTGCCAAACCTTTAACAGGACAATGCATGCTGGGAGAAATAAACCATAAAAAAAATATAATATTTTTGTTTGAAGTCTGTCACTTGTGTCCAAATGAACTAAGAAATATCATATATATTTTTCATATATTATTTTTTAGATGTTTGATAAATCCAAATAATAAATGTATTTGTTTCTTTCAATACATACATTAGGACAAAACGTATCTTGGCAAAATATATCAACGTAAATAATGCAAGCTTCCAAATTCTGTTTTGGTCAAGTTTTCTGGAACTGAGGACCTGAAAAAGAGGAACTGAAAAAAGGAATACGCTCACACTGGGTTGAGAATGGTTTTATAGAAAATGAGAGACGATACACAGATGTTTGCAAAAGACATTCTGAGATAGCAAACAGATGGATAGATGGATGGACAGACTGGATAGAGTTGCCTAACCCAATATATATTGTATACTGATGGATGACAAATAAAAATCTTATTTTTGTTTGAGATAATAATGTTCTAATGGAACATATTTCATATAATTGACATCAATCAAGACATTTCCAGTTGCTCTTTTATGCTCTGGCGGCATTTATTTATTTTGCTGGCATGGTTTGGCTTCACTTTTGTCCCCTTGTAACGAAGCTTCACTACAAATCAATTCTGCGGTACTTCTGACTGATCACCTTTATCCTCGGATGAAACATTTCTACCCCGATGGACGTGGTTTCTTCCAGGATGACTCCGCCCCCATGCACAGGGCACTGACTCACTGAATGTTTCACTTTGTTGAGGCTGAAAATGATGTAAATCACACAATGTGGCCTTCGCACTCTCTAGATCTCTACACAGTCGAACCCAAAATCTATTGCTCATATTCAGCTATTTGTCTATTTATTGCTTCTATTGTAATATGTGAACCAGTGCAAGTGCAACTTTTAGTCCTGTTGAACCCCTTGACCTAGGCTGGAGCTGAAATCTTATCCCAATTATCCAGGTCAGGACAGGTTTGTGTGGGAAAACACCATCGGCATCGAGACTCATGACTCACTTGAGAAGGAAAATCGACTCACTGTTGGACAAAGGAGCAGAAATCACTGGTGGTCAAATGGAGGTCAGAGTTTAACAATCTAATGTCAGTGTACTCCGGATCAAATAACCATACCACAGGCATAAAAAAGATTAAATTAGCAAAGATTAGAATGCTCTGCATAGACCATGCTAAACTAATTAACCTATTATGTCTATACACTGCAGGTTCACCAGTTCAATGCAAATATACAATAAAATGAGAAGGCACAGTAGATACTGTGTATATTCCTGACGTAATTGTAAAAAAAATGTAAAAAATTAAAAACGCTTTCAGTCCACCATTATTTAATGATAGCTAGAATAATAGCATCATTTTAACTCTATGAATGATCTTTAACGGAAAAATGTTGTCTAGGAACTTTTAGGAACTGCAGAGAAGTAGATCTTGTTCAGTGACTTGTTAAAAAGTCATTATTATTATTATTATTATTATTATTATTATTATTTAGAATAAGTAGAATTAATTGTAAAAATTGAAATTATTACTGATGCAACAAAGTTTCTACAAAGCACGCTGGACAGTTATATAGACTTAAAGGTTAGGTTAAAAAGGGCTCTTAATGGGTTCTTTGGATGTTTAACAGTTCTAGGCTTTTAAATGGGTGGAAACCTTTTGCATGGAAACCTTCTGAAAGAGAAACACTCTGTTGTAGGGTTTTTCTGTAAACATTTGATAGGATTCCACCTGAGGGACAATCTGAAATGGGTGCTAGATGGAATCTTTTATATAACAGTGAACCCCAGATGCACAGCAGCACCACCTTGTGGTGAAAATACGCAAATACAGGAGTTCAGAAAAGTCTTATAAAACTTATTCATAAAACAAAAGCATTGTGGGTAAATTTGAGGTCAGAAAAGATTGAACAGAGCAATGGTAACTACACACATAGAAGAAAAGGGTTCTTCAATGAGTCTTTTCAGTAGTTAAGGGTTCTCAGTGTACTCAAAGGGTTCAATTCGGTACCGTCTCTGATAGGGAACCTTTTTAAAGTAGGGTTTTTCATGGTACCTTTTTTTTTTTTTTATCACACATTTTCTCTCCCAATTTTGTTACCTTCCCACCCACCAGCCAGACCTACCCTATGATATACCATTTACCAATGACGAAGGCTAGCATGTGATTGGCTGTTGCTGCTGTGATTGACAGGGGAGAGAGAGTTATGTCATCTCTCCCACCCAGAAAGCACAGCCAATTTTTCTCTCCTGGACGACCCCCTGATCTACATAGTGTTCGCATAAGTAAAGACTTGAACTCATTAAAAGTTACAACACTAAATGTATTTTTTTCAAAGTACACATACAGTACATATTGTATGAGTGAAAAACTTCCTTCAATATATTATAAAAAACCTAAAGACAAAACATTTGGCTAGAATTATATTTCGTTTCTGATAGCGGTCCTGAAGGTCAGTCCTGAAGCTGGGTCAGCATCAACAAGCCAGTGAGTACTGGTTGATTAAATTCCTGAAGCGTGCTTACAAGCTGAGATAACCTGAATTCTTCATGAGTGAAGTCACAGAGAGGAAATGACAACTATTACACAACTGCAGCAGCGACAAAACAAAAGGAAACTGCAATCGCTCAGCCAGAACAGCGGTACGCAATTAACAGAAAGGACCGAAACAATGAGCTTGGATGTGGCACTCTTAAAAACTCTTTTCAAATGTAGAACCTAATTTAAAACCTCATGTGCAGGATTAAATCATTCAAACAAAATACAAACGCACAAAATACAAATCCGAGTCTGTTGGCACAAAAGTAGTGCGCTGAAATTAGGATCAGATTCTGTAGCTCTTGAGGGAAAACTAATGCAGTATGAGTAAGGCTTTAGGTGAAGTGCACCATGCTGTCCTCACACTCCTTCGGCACGATCAGCTTGTAAGTATGGCAGGCCAGTTTGTAGTTATGTCCATCATTGTTGTCCCAGTATTCAGTACCGAGGACGCGGTAACAGATGGCGAACTCCAGACTGGCTCCTGGCTTCAGGATGAACGGTGGTACGGGCAAGCGGAAGCGAAACACGTCTGATTGCACGTGATCTTGTTGCACAGACGAAACCCAGCACGCTTTACACTCAGCGCTGCTTTTCCAGTCTGTGAACGAGTACCGAATGCTGACCTGTTTCTCAAAAGCCAGGTTGAGAACTTGCGCTGTTCCAGTGATGCCCAGTTCAGAACAGTGGACTTGCTCGAGGCAAACACGCCTATGACGCAGCCGCTCCAGGAAATCAGGCTCACCGCTGATGTTCTCGGGGAAAAACGGCTGAAAGAAGGGCAGTGAGAGCTCTAAATGTTTCCCGGATGCAAGCTCAGAGCTGGCTACTAACCTGTTTATGACATGATCTGGAACTGTGGGGTCTTCGCCGGCCTGGAAAAACTTTACACGCTCCAGCTCGAGGCCCAAACAGTCGACGAATCGGACTTGCGAGCACCTGCGAGTCGTCGTCTCGTCTGTGGAAGGGAGAGAACGCGCTCTTCTCCTCATGATGGTTCTCGGCTCAGACTCGCAAGAGAAACTCCGGCGGGAGAGACGCTCTGTCAGAGCAGAAGGATGAGGACGAGGACGAGGACTTGGGGGTCTTATTGCCACCGGTTTCCTTTGAGGTGGAGGCTGAGGGTTGTAGATGTCACGGAGGCGGATGGTCCTGGCAGGTCGTGACACTTCACTGTGAGCGCTCAAAAACGGCAGAGCCGGTGCTGAATCTCCAGGAGACGGGTTACCGCTAGACACTGACATCTTTGCTGCAGCTTTATGACATAATAAAGACATCATTAGGGTAAAACTATAGATTTGATCATTTATTTTTCATTTTCTCCGACCTGGGTGAACTTTATTTAAATTATAGAGGTAGTCAACTATAGAATTATCGGCACCTTTCAGGAAAAGGAGAAAAAATATATATCAAAAATCAATAACATGTAAATATATCAAGACAATGTATAGTTTTATTTTACCATAATATTTTTTTTCAAACATAGGTTTTTTTGTGCATTTTTCCTGCAAAAACTCTACTTTCAAAAATACTGGCACCCCCACAATTAAAATGTAATGATAGGTTTCATCAAATCAGCACACGGACAAGTTCATCGCAAAACACCCAGCCCTTAACCTCCTGGCAGAAGCAACCAGATTTTGGGTTAAATTCATGATGCTGTCATTCTTACATTCAAGCTGTTGCAAACTCTTTGAAACTCTCTTTAATATGATATTGGATTTTTTTAAAATTGTATTTTGAACTGATAATATATATTTTTTTATATCCATTCTCCCCTTACACCCAGAGTTCCTGGGATAGGCTCTGGATCCACTGCGACCCTGACCAGATAACACAGTTATGAATGAATACCTGGTACTTCCTAGAACTGATAATGCTATCAATCTGTTTCAAGCTTTATGATTTTTTTTTTTATTATGGTCTTGATTGGTTTTCAGTGGTAATCTGAACTTGTTATGTATTTTTTTTATATCCATTACCTGTGCAGATCAGCAGGTATCAGTGTTTTCTGTGGGCAAAGACAACAAGAGAGCAAAATTAATTTGCTGATTTGCATTCATCGCATATCGTTTTGAGAGAAACTCCCAGATGAGTTTTTACAAGAATTATTTTTGTTAGAGGAAAGATAAGTAGTTTCTCCATGTGTACATGATACATATCATTTCTGTCCATTCTCTTGAACGGTGCCAATAATTGTGAGGTTGACTTTTTTTAAAAAAAAAAAAAAGAGGAGAAAGAGCTATTACACAGTGCAGAACTCAGTAGCATTTGATGCATCCCTCTTTCCAGCTCCAGCTGTCAAGCCATTACACCCACTGCACCACTGCATGCATTCATGCACGTTCACTAACTCCACACCCTGAGTGCAGCTGATCTTCTAAAGCAGATTTATAAAGTGCACTTGACAATAAAACCCACCTCATAAAGAACGCAGACGTCGTTTAAAGCCGTATTTACACGTCGTGCAGCGGTGATTTAATTCCGGCTTATACAGGGAGCCTCAACCACCTCTGACATTTAGAAGCAGATCCCACCGGGAGGTGTAGTTTTAACCCAGCACTGGATCTGGATTATTATTAGAACAAGGCGCTGGTGAAGAGACTGTCAACATCGCTATAAATAATGCATGCGCTACCGTGTGACGGATAATTTTTACATACACTCAAGAGTCTCCATGATATTGCATATTTCAGTGAGTCGCACCACATGGTGTGGCTGATCACATGGTGTGAACTGCATTTCCCAGAAGGCAGCGCGGCACACAAGCCGCACGTCCACATCCAACATCTGGATGTGGGCGCGTGCACAGATAATAATTACAGTCTACATTTGTCGGGGAATGAGCTCGTGCGGGCTGAATAGAAAATTATATCCTACACGGTGACTAATTAAGCTCGAGTGTCTCATTACGGATAGATGATCTGGTCAGGGATGAATTATTCATCGCAGGTAAACAAGGTCCGATCTACAACAGAGTGATGACAGGAAATGGTGATTAATGGTGGGGTGTTGTAGACAACAAACCCCCCCGCCCCCTTCACCCCCCCCCCCCGCGCCTGTCAGTATTTAAGTAAACGCGCTCCGACCGCGTTATAGCGCACGGTTATAGATATGATATGAGCAGGATCATACAGCTAGAGAGACATCAGTGTAGTGATGGGGACAGTGCTGCAGGAGAGGACTCGACACAATGACCACAATCATCTCCCGACATGCAGTAACCGAGCAAAGAGGAAGGCTGCAGGATCCGCCTCAAGGTAACATCCATTCGTCTTTCTTTTCTTTTTTTTTTTTTTCATCTTCTGTTATTCCTTCAGGTACAACCCGGTTTCGCGCGCGCCATCACGACACTCCATCAGATGTTTCACCCATCTGAGTTATGTTTATTAGTCAAGTTAGGTGTTTTTTTTTGTTTGTTTTTTTTTTTAAATTGTTCTCTATGTAACTCATAGCTCATATACAATGGAAAGAAATAGTGTTTCTTCAGGACCATGGTGCAGCTCATAACAATACAGTGGTAATGATACAGGACAGTGAGAGACGAGTGCAAAACATACAATAAATACTCAGGTCGATAAATACTCAGGACGATAAATACACAGGACATTAAATATTCAGGGCAATAAAAAAATTCACAGCATGATAAATAATCAGCACAATAAATACTCAGGACATTAAATACTCAGGAGCATAAATAGTCAGAACGATAAAAAAAATTCACAGGACAATAAATATTCAGGATAATAATACACTGAATGATAATGATATTCAGGACAGCAAATACTCATGATAATAAATACTCAATACAATTAATAATCAGATTTATAAATGATTAGGACAATACTCAGGACTACAGATACTCAAGACAAAAAATGCTCAGAACGGTAAATACTCAGGACAGTAGATACCCAAGATAATTAATACATCGGATGATAATATATACTCATGATGGACAATACATAGGCAAGATGACAAATCCTCAGGATGATAAATACTCAGGATCCTAAATACTCAGAACCATAAAGACTCAGGATAACAAATACTCAGCATGTTAAATACTCAGGACAAAACTCAGGACAATGAATACTCAGGACAATATATACAATAAATACATAGGATGATAAACACTCAGGACAATATATACAATAAATATGTAGGATGATAAACACTCAGGACAATATATACAATAAATATGTAGGATGGTAAACAATCAGGAGGATAAATACACAGGACAATAAACGATCAGGAGGATAAATACACAGGATGGTAAACAATCAGGAGGATAAATACACAGGACAATAAACAATCAGGAGGATAAATACACAGGATGGTAAACAATCAGGAGGATAAATACACAGGACAATAAACAATCAGGAGGATAAATACACAGGACAATAAACAATCAGGATAAATACACAGGACAATAAACACTCAGGACATTAAATACTCTTGACAGTTAATACAGAGGATGATAAATACTTAGGACAATAAATATTTATACATATTCAGGACAATGAATACTCAGGATGATAGATACTCAGGATAATAAATACACAGAAAATACTTAATTAGTGAATTACTATTATAATACAATATATTATTACAACACAGACTCCTGTAATCACTGTGCATGTTGTTTTATTAACAGTCGGAGGAAAACTAACTCTGATGTGCCTCGAAATGCAGAAAAAGACTCAGTAAAAGATACTTTGGCCATGGAGAATGTAAGTAGGCCTACTGTACACTGCTTAAACTTTAAGGTGCATGTAGTTTACCTTTTCTGCATGTCTCAGTGACCCAAGGGAACAAAAATTATATCATATGTATAAATATATAAAAATATGGTAATTCAGATATTTTGGGACAGTTTTTTGATAAGGATGTTGACTATGTACATGTGAAGGAAAAATGTTTTCAATTTTAATGACACTAGTCATTTGGGACAGTGTGGCATTTATTTATTTGTTGTTTACTTATTTATAGTCAATAAAATACATAATGCAATGAATAAAGTGTCACCAAAATGTGAACATGTCCTGTGATGGACTGCTATCCCATCCAGGGTGTACTCCCACCTCATGAAAGGATAAAGCGCTTTACTGAAGATCAATGACTGAATGAATAAAACATAAACATAACAACAGTAATGGGTTATATAGCAGGAAATTATTAACTATTTAACATGAACTATTAATATGAATTATCATCTAAGGAACAGTTTGTAAATGGAATACATTCTCAACAATATATTATTTCATATTTATTTGAGAAAAAAACTTGTTTTGAACTTTTATATGAAATATGGAACATGAGAAATACAACAAAATTGATCTTAGGGATAAGGTAGTTGGCAGATTTTATCCCTGGAGGACTAGTGGTTAGGCCTCAGTGCTCTCACCGCTGTGGCCAGGGTTCGATTCCCGGCCGGGGAAACAAGCCCAACCCCACAAGACAGTGCACCCCCAGTGCCGGGCCCAAGCCTGGACAAAATTGGGGAGGTTTGCGTCAGGAAGGGCATCTGGCGTAAAAACTGTGCCAAATCAAATGTGTGGACCAGTGATCCGCTGTGGCGACCCCTAACGGGAGCAGCCAAAAGTAGAAAAACATAAGGAAGTTGGCAGATTCTAGTTGGGCCAAAAACTGATCACTGAAAGCAGAAGAATCACTATTTGGCAGTGCTGCATAACGTATTATCTCTCTCATACAAGTTCTTTAATTTGTAATTTATATCTGCAGTTATTAATATTTCCCCCTTTAGGGATTACATGCACGTGAGATGAGGACAATATCTACAGCTGTGGTTATGTGAGATTTTTAATTATGTTAAATGATCATTTATTACTGTATTCGGTGTTTTGCTGTTTTAATATTATAGCAAACTTCTGTTCTTTAGTCATCCAAGAGAGATCCTGAGCAAGCCAAAGTACAAGGTGTCCTCCATAAAAAATCATCCACTGGAGAGACACTACAGACAGAACGCATGGCAAAGCAGTGAAAAAGATACAATGCCAGCTCGCCTTCCTCCTCTCCCTGCGCCAAGACACGAGTCGACTGATCGAGTGACATACGAGGACACGGACAGCGGCAGCGACCTTTCAGACACGGAGAGGCTCCCACAGCCTGCATCCATCGCTGAGCCTCCGGCGCTTCACCTGCGAGAAGAAGTCATCGATCCCTCCGACTTCCAACCTTCACGTGCTCTGTCTAGGTCGCACGCCGTCTCCCATGACAGCTACCCTGACTTCTTGCCTCCGCCTTTTAACTCCTGGAGTCTCCGAGAGCTGGCAGTGTATTTAAACACGGACGGTAAAAACGTCCCTCGCTCGAGACCTGTCAACCAGTTCGAGAGATACTTGGACCGACTTCTGCAGCTAGAATGGCGGCAAATCCTGACGCTTCACGAGGAGAGCAGCAAGTCCACGTGGATTGTACGGCGTAGACTGCATTCCAGTCTCAGCGCCCCGAAAAGCATCCTGCAGTGCCAGCGTGCCTTCCCCTTCACCTTACTATCTTCTGTCCATCCACAAAGCTGCAAGCGTTACTCCTTCTCCGTAAGCACGTACCCTCACCACTCGCATCCACTGACGGAAAAAAGTGGATTTTCTAGGAGGAGCAGCAGCGAGACTCGGGCTCATCGTCTCAACAGACTCAGCGATTCTTCCTTGGACCATCTGAAACGCATGCAGGCTATCGGGAACATCCGTAACCCGCCAACACACAATCCTCACGTCAACGGTCCTACGGGTGTAGATCCTCTGAGGAGAAAGAGCTCAGGGGGAAGGAGCTGCTCCTGTGAGGACGAGAGCAAAGACGATTGTAGAAGAGCAAGACCTGAGAGAAGAACAGAAGCTCGGCGTGTAATAGACTCACAATCATTAGGTGCGACCGGTTCTGAGAAAGACCGAGTTGTTGGAAGGACCGCTGCGAAACACAAGCATGTCGAGTTTGTTTTTCAGGAACGAGAAATGACATGAAAGTTTTCATCCAAGCACCATCTGGATAGTTCTTCGCTTCCTTAGAACGTTCTAGGAACCATCTCTGGGTCCTAACCATCTCTGATACACATTATGTTTTAGAAAATAAACAGTCCAGCAATTTAATATGGAGATACAAACAACTCCAGGAACTGAACTAGAACCTTTAAACCAAGGTTCTTCAGTTTTCCCCTTTGGGGGAACCTTTAAAGATTCTATGAAACAGAGTGTTTGCCTCTTTTCCAAACTAGAACCCTTTTAAGAAGCTAAAAAAATCTCTAAACATAGAAAGAACCGCATGAAGAACCCCCAGAGGAACACCTTTTCTCACAGCCCAAGATTAAAATATAAAAAGAAACTATTTCTGTCTATAACTGGCAAGTTGCAGAAGCTAATTTCTTTACATAAATGTTATTTTACTCTCATACAGAACAGGGTTTCAAAAAAGTTCTATGGTTGGTTAAGGGTTCTTTGCTTCATAAACAGGTTCTAGGACATGTCCAAGTGTTCGACGTAGAACCTACATTTAACGGTTCCCCCTAGAGTTACTAAAAATGCTTTGGGGTTCTAGATTACTGCTGATTATTTACTTTGAGATAATTATTTTTGATTAATAAACTTCAACTGCATTCATTGTATTTCTCAAACAAAACCTGAAGAAATCAAGACTGTTACTGTTTGTAATTTATTTTACTGTTATTTTAAACATCATTAATTTTCCACACACATTTATTTGTTTGTTTGTTTAAAAATTACAATTAATATTTTTAAAAATTTTTAAAGTAAAACTTAAATCAGTATTCAAAAGTACACACAAAATTAAACACCATCCAAATTTATATAAATCGAATTTACAGACATCTATTTCAAGAAAACGTTTTTTTAATTGTGTAATTAATTTGTGTTTTTTTTTTTCCTGGAGTACGAAACAGAATGCTGATGTGTGGGGATTATGATTTATGCTAAACCATAATCTCCACCCCATACCATAAATAATCTCCTTTTCTTTTTACAGCATATTATCTTTAATAATCTTGTGGTTGTTATTCTGTTTACATACAGTCAATGCATGTTTACTTTATTTTTTACTTTATATTTTATATTATCTGTATCATTTAGTGTGATACGTTTAATATTACTTTACTATATCTAAATATTGTTTAAATATATCTGTTATTGTCTTCCATTATTTGAATAATTCTAATATTTAACATAATGTGGAGGTCAGAGACTACTCATTATGGGGAGCAAATATCAAAGTTTTGAGCAATATTTATTATTTAAAATCCTCTATTAAAATATTGAAAACATTTTTTTCTATGAGTTGTGATTAAAAAAAAACTTTAGGAACTCTAAACATTCCAATAAGTCACTTTATCTCATTGTAGCAGACTGTATTTATACCTCAGCACAAGTTTTTTTAATTTATTATTGTTAATTATGGTTATTTCAATAAAATAACATTATAACAATATTTGCCTCTGTTGGAAGTGCTTTATGAAAAAAAAATAGTATATGATATTTATTATGAGAACTCTAAACAGAATAAATACCTCAGTTAAGCAGAGTTACTGTTACCACCCCGAAGTTGATTATTTTCCTATAACAGCATGTCACTACACATTTTATTCCTCTTATACCACAGCAATCTGCCAACGATTACATTATTTTTATGTATTAAAGAATGACACATCATACTTTTTCTCCTTTTATAGTTACATTTAATGTCGTGGAACATCTGTGAAACGAGTTGCTACTCTCACTTATGTTATAGCAGCTGTAAACAGTCGTTCTCTCACCAGCTTCTGTTTTTTCTCACTATTAAAGCTAATAAGACTAAAAAAACGCACTTTGTCACGTTTGTCTGTCTTGAAGATCTCCTCGCTCTTCAAGAAAACTTCGCTATAGCAACAATTACACACACGCATCGTTGATTATTTTCCTGTAACAGCACGGCATGTCGTGTTTTATTCCTTACATAGTATATATTTGTTTATTTATTGTGACATTTTTATGTACAGCAGTGCAGTTTAACATTAACGCACAGGTACCCAACCCTGTTCCTGTGCATTTTAGTGTTTGCTCTAACACTCAGCTAACTGGCTGATAAACAACACTTTCTAAGTTGGGGTGCGTGTGTGTGTGTGTGTTAGAGCAGAGAAAATAGTAATAATACAGGACAAGGAACCTGAGGATTAACAATATAACTATTTTAGATGGCCTTATCGCGGTATACCGGTTTATCGTCAGACTCGGGTTAGTGTTTTGTAATATAGAACAGCAACAGTGACCTCTAGTGTCGAGTCCTGATACTGCAGCCAGCTTTAGCTTATCAACAGGAACTTTAATATACTGTTTCTTATTCATTTCACATCCGAATGGGTTAAAAAAAAGAGCTGTGTGTCTCTACAGGGTGTCCAGCATCACAGAAGAAAATAAAAAACGGCAAAACAAAAGCGTTTATTTACAAACTTGCTTAATATATCGACTATTTTAATCAGTAGATTTAATCAGTACCATTTTAATCAGTAATTCCTATGAGTCGAATTAGCATTATGGATTCGTTATTCCTTGCTCGGATACATCATGGTCTGTAAAAAATAAAAATATATATGATATATACACCTTACGTACACTTTTATTTTACTTCATTAAAACAGACACACTGAAAATTAGGCGGAACTCATTTGAACAGTCGTTGTTTCCCTGTACAAGGCGGACTTATTTTGCAGGGTGCAAGCTCTTCCTGCAGGGGCACGATGGATTCTCAGAGAGTGATGGATTATCTGATTGAGGTAGAAGTCGCTGCTGAAGATGTGCTCGCTGACAAACAGCAGGTATGAGCCATACTTGCGAATCTTAATTATGAATTTGTGTCTGAAGTTAGCTAGAAGCTAAACTAGCTTTGATCCACTCAGCGCAGATTGTGGACCTGGACGCAAGAAGAAACAGGAACCGAGAAGCGCTGAGTGCTCTGAGGAACTGCGCTTCTGATAACGGTAGCGCACTAAACTGCAAGATTTTACACGTCTGGTGAAGTTTTATAGCGAAGTCAGAACATGACAGAAGTCTTCATTTGTATAACGTTATTTTCTTCCCTAACAACATAACAGCATATCATAGCACATAACATAACAGCATATCATAGCACATAACATATCATAGCACATAACAGCATATCATAGCACATAACATAACAGCATATCATAGCACATAACATAACAGCATATCATAGCACATAAC
>CM075022.1:17486139-17498873 GCA_037576675.1 Pangasius sanitwongsei
AGGATTTATGCTGATATTGCCCAAAAACCCTATTTTGTTCAGGCGTTTCCAAACTTTTGGAGGGCAGTGTAATATATTTTTCTTTTACTACTGATGGAGGTTTCAGCTAGAAATGATAGTAATTATGCAAAAAAAAAATAAAAATTTTTGTGTAAATGCTTCTACTAGATTTCTTCATCTCCAGGTTGAAAAAAATGAAGCACGGTGTTAGGGTTATTCATTTTATTTATTAATTTTGGCAGTGCCAATAATTCTAGTCCCAATAATTCTGGAGTCGACTATATGTCACTGGATGTACACTATGTTTCCAAATACATTGGTAGGAAATTGCATTTCCCAAAGCTGAGCACTGTGTTAACTCTTCACACAATGTTAATGATCATTTTCAGAAATATTAGCAATGAAAACGTTTGGTTTGTTCTGCAGGGAAGCCTGAACTGAGGGGATACAGCCTGTCTCCGCTGACCGGCGACGAGCTCAAGGCTGTTGATAGCATTCTGAAGAGATAACATCAGCTTCAATTTAACGTTAAAACGTGAAGAAGACGAGGGATGTGGGGTAGTTAGGATCGGATGAACATGATGATGAAGATGATAATGCATTAAAATGCATTATACACTGCAGTGACTAGCGTTGCACAGCATTGCTAATCCTGCTGTTTCACACGGCGGTATCTGCAAGTTCTGTTTTGTACTGTTTAGACGTGAGTGCAGAAGTTTGCACGCCCTCGCTGGGAAATGATGACCTCAACGAGACACTGACATTTACAGACGTTCTTTCATTGTTTAAAAAAAGAAGTCAAAAAAGGGGGAAATATCTACTATAGTGTTTCTGACTGAGATAAAATGTGTCCTGCTGTTTGTTTTGGATGTTCTTGCAAATTCCTTCGGTATATTTTTCTCCCCCAGTTATTTTTCTTCCACTCTTTGGCCGTGTCTTGCTGTGCGTGTTTCTGAGCGCCTTCTCCATCTCTATGAATGGTCAAACTGCTTGAGCTTGTATTGTATGAGGGATGCTCCACATAATCTAAGACTAATAATAAACACGTGTACTCGTTGATATGGCGAATTTTATTGTAGTTTTTTAATGTGAGCAGATGGTATATGTGTAAAAGGAGTCTCCAGTATCAGCGCTTTGTAACGTTTTTCCTCCATGTTAAAGTCTTCAAGCCAGATGACTTTGTAGTTTCTCAAGTAACATGGAAAGCTGTGTTTTTTTTTTTTCCCCTCTTATTTACTTCAAGACATAAAAAAGAGTGGTTGCTGAAGGAACGGCTGTTTATAATTGCTATAACGTACGTAATAACAACAATTAAGTTGTCTCCTGGACGTTCCACAACATTATATATAACAAAGTGCTAAAAAGTTCATTAAAAAAAAAAAATGTAATCCCTGAAAAATTGCTGTGATTTTAAGAGGAATAAAACGCTTCAGGATTTGCTGTTATAGGAAAATAATCAACTTCGAGGTGGTAATAGTAACTCCACATCACCACACCACCCCGTTGTTGATTATTTTCCTATCACAGCAAGACATGAAGTGTTTTATTCCTTAATTAGCAAAGTGAACGTGTTTGAGTTTTCAGACATGGCATTATGTTTTGTAGATTTAAAAGTATGTAAATAAATAAGTAGTGGTACGTTATTTCATTTATTCAACAGGGGGGTGCAAACTTTTACACTCAGCTGTGTGTGTGTGTGTGCGCAGTGATTTCTGATGTAAAGATGTAAAGATCAAACTAGATGTGATGATATTAATGTATGGTCAGTTGTAAAGCTATACAGAATGCTGATTTACTTTGGAGAGGAGAATTTGTTAATGAATAAATGATTAATTATATAAATAGTGGTATTGCGTTACTTATGAAGAGTGTATACAGGAGTGTATTCAGCCACCAGGGGGCAGTATTCCTGCAGTGTTACACACTGTGTGCAAAGGGGTTATTGTGTGTTTTGTATGCTTGTTTGTGGGGTTTTGCTTTGTCCACACATCACCGGTTTAGGTTTTGGATGCCACAGTATAATTTTATCCTGAAGGAATGTTGTGTGGTGAAGCCATAATAGGAGCAATTTAAAACCTCAAATAAACAATGCATTTACTGTTTTATAGGAAAACCGTGAATTGGCGTGGGTCAGTGTGTTGCAGAGAAGCGCTCAGGGTTAGTAGTAACTTCAAGTGGACATACACGGGCACACACATACACGAAAGGTAGCTGGCGACCATCATGGCAGAGCATTTAGTGTATTAATCAGGTTGCAGCAGGGGGCGAAAAATAAAAAACACTCAGTGGGGAAAAACAAGCTCCTGGGGGGTGTTAATTTATTATTATTATTTTTTTTAACTATAAGAGCACCCTAGAGGGCACTTTTTCTCTCACATAGGAACACCTGTAGTGCACTTCCTCTCGTTTTGTCACATGTAGGGGAGCCTGTAGGGCATTTCATCTCATTTTCTCCACTGGAAGAGCACTCATTAGGGCACTTCATCATGTTTCCTTGCGCATAGGGGAACCCTATAGGGCACTTCCTCACATATTCTTCATGGGAAGGGCACTCTAGAGGGCAGTTCTTCATGTTTCCTCGCACATTAGGGAACCCTAGATGGTATTTCATAACATTTTTTTTTTCCATTTGAAGGGTTGCCATTAGGGCACTTCCTCACTTTCCTCCACTGTACCCTGCACCCTAGAAGACACTTTTATCTACCCTAGGGGCCACTTAGAGGGCATTTTTGCAGTTCTTTTGACCAAGGGTCAATCCCCCCTTCCCCTAGGTCCAACAGTGCCTGGTTGCATAACATTTAATGAACTGCGAGGAATATGAAGCATAAATATTGTTAGGCTACACGTTCTTGTGGTTATTCTGTATAAATATATCTGCCAAAAACTGGGAGCAAGTTACCCAGTTTGTTTTATACAACCCCCAAAGAAATGTATGAAATATTTAGTGGTTAGCACGTTTGCCTCGCACGTTGGGAGTTGAAATCCTGCCTCCGCTCTGCGTGCGCGAAGTTTGCATGTTCTCCCCGTGCTCGAGTACTCTGGTTTCCTTTCCCAGTCCAAAGTTATAGGCTGATTGGCATCTCCAACTTGTCCAGGGTGTGTGTGATTGTGCCCTGCGATGGGTTGGCACCCCGTCCATGATGTCCCCCACCATGTGCCCCACGTCCCCTGGAATAGGCTCCAGGCTCCTCGTGACCCTGTGTAGGATAAGCAGTACAGAAGATGGATGGATGGATGGATATCTATCACAGTGATTTATATTTTCCACTCCTGTGACTGCAGAGGAGTGGAGGATGTAAAAAATACATCTTTTACGGGAAAATCACATATGATCATAATTTTTCCACATTTGAAAAAGATGTAAAAGTGCATTTCACTATGTTATGCCCTGAAATTGCTTGTGAACTGATGGAAAAACGTGTGATGTCCTATGAGTAATGAGTGATAAATAAATTCACATGTGAAAAATAAATGAATCTTTTTACATATGTAAAAAAAAAAATGGTGTGTAAATAAATGAATCATATAAATTATTACATGTGAAAATAAATATGGTTTATTAGATACTAAGCGTGGGGGTGCTGATAGTTTTGAAAGCACTGCTGTGCAGAAAAATCGCACTACTTAAGAAAACTCGTTTTGTGTCCCCAAATGCCACTCATTAAATGAGTTTTCTCCCATTTTCCAGATTATACTGCCAACAATTTAATGGACTGGATGAACTGTTACTAAGAGACGTATACAAGGCAGTTACATGTGTGGGAGTACAAAATTTATGTAAAGGTGGGAGTGAATCTAATAAACTGAGTGTGTGATGGTGTCTTTAGTGTGTCGAGAGAGCTATATGGCATAAATCATGGTACGTTTCGTATATACAATGAGTTCCTATAAGAAATGTAAATAACAGACTCTGGTAGTTACATAATCGCTAAACCAGGTTTATCCAGAAGCACGCATGAGAAATCACAGTTAACAGATACAAAATGTGCACCATGCTGTTTGTACTATATAATTTTGGATCACTCTGTAATTACAGAAACACGTCTATAAACAATTCCAGGAAACATGCAATTGCATACCTGATGCATGAACAGTGTATTTTTTCCCCCAACACCTCATTTCACCTCAAGGATTAAGGTCTGATAAAGGTTCTGATCTGGCCCACTAAATGATCTGTGTCTAAATTAAAATCATCTTGTGGACCGAATTTTTATAATGAATTTTTATTAGAAAGCTAAAAGAATTTGACGCTGTAACCATGTTTCTTTCCAAAGCAATTAATTTAGGGCAATGGAAGTGAAACATATGCAGTCACAACCTTTATTTCTAAATAATTTTGCAAACTATATTGATTTTTTCCCCTCATTTCAATATTATGGGCTATTTTGTGCAGATTAATTACATACAATATACCAATTAAGTACATTTTTAATTCCAGGTTGTAACGCTATAAAATGTGGAAAGGGGGTGAAAACTTATACAGGGCACTATATATATACACACACATAATTTTGTTGATGAATTGCAGTGTGCTCATGTGTTTTAGTATATATTTAATCCGTTTGTGCACTCAGAATGTGCCCAGATGTAGTAAATGTGAAAAATGAAGAGGTATTGTTGATGTCTTATTGGTCACTAAAGTGATTTTTTTTTTTTTTTGTTCCAACCCACTTGATGTGATCTTGGTCTGATTTGTTGATTAAAAGACAGCGACAATGTATTGTCCAGCTCTCCTGTAGACACGGTGAAATATTAAACGTTGTGGTCTGACACGATTGCCTCAGTAAAGGTTTCATTACCACACAGTGTGCTAGCGAAGTGTGAAGAATGACTGATACAACAAGACTTGACTTTATTGCTGAGCGAGAGTTATGGATCACGGTTGGTGCTCGATGCCATTGGTTCCCTGTTCTAACCACCACCACGGAGGCAGGATATGACCAATAGCTCTGGAGATCCAGGCGATGGATCAGCTGCTCTTCACTATAAGTGATCTGGACTGTCTGATGAATTAGAGAACATCTCTTGTCTTGTTATTTATACATTTATAATAGCATTAAAAACAAATATTTATACCACAGTTCTCTTGAATGCTCGATTTTGATTGGTCAGAGCACGCTGATCAATTTTTCTCAGCAGCTCAGAAATTAGTCCTGACTCCAAAGCTTATATTAATGCACTCATTCTAATCCGTAAATCACTATATCACAGTGTTTCATTTTCTCAAGCTCACAAGATTTTTGTGAGAATTGTCTCATCATTTCAGGAAAACAACCTCTGTTATCTTGTAATAATGATGAAATAACATAAGATCATAACAAAAATCAGATACAGTTTACTCAATATCACAGGAAAATGGAGTAAATGTTATATTCAATATGTGGTCCTTTTATTCTTTCTGTAGATTTAGTTACTCACTCTATAGCTTTGAATTTGCAAATATTTAAAAGGAATGCTGCATGGGTGTATGACAACTCTGTAAATCCTGAAATGACAGTAATGAGTTGTCTGGATCCTGCTAAAAACACAACAAATGACCTCATCATGTCAAACTAACAAGAATAATTCAAGATCAGGGAAAAAGCAATCAATTCATCAAGAGGACAGTGGAGTAAATATAAGTTGTGAATCCATGGCATTTTAGGTCATCTGTAGTTTTAGTTACTCAAAATACTGTATATCTTTAATATTCCAAGAGTTTTAAAAAGAAATGCTTCAGGGGTGAAGTTGAGTCCTCTGTCAATCCTGAAATGATAGTAATGAGTTACCTGGATTATGGGTTTTTACATTCACGTTTACAGCATTTACAGAAATTTGATAAATTCATAATAGATTCTGGAACCAAAAATGCATGTACTTTGTACTAGAATTTTATTAGGTTTGCAACAAATGTGTTTGCTGTCATTTTAACCAATTTGGATTAAGGAATTAAGGAATTCAGAATTTGGATGAATGAATTTTCATCCCTGAACCACAGCTTTAAATTATACTACAAACACACCTGGCATTTTATATCAAACTGCTCCGCTATCATTTTTACTAAACTGGATTTAATTCTTATTATTTGGGCAGCTCGGTAACAAATGAATATGTGTTAGTTTTGGAAAAATAGGTTTTAAAAGTGGGAATGATTAGTGACCCTTGGAAGGAGCTTCCGTTAGATCTGGATTTCTTTAAGCAGAGAGGGATCCATGGTATAGTATCATCCAGGTTTGTGCAACTCTGTTATTTAGCAGCCTGAGGAAAAATAGCAGGTTGGGACAGCACCATCAACACCACACAAATCAAGACACGAGCGTAGACAGCTCCCTGAGAGGAGAGACATTTTTAAAACATCTGTGCTACTGTTGAGTCCAAAGAACAATGGATTTTCCATATTGAGGTTCCACAGAAGTGTGTCATTCTGGTTACAATATGGACAATGTGCACCGCACCTGACCTGAAGCTGCTGCTGAGACTGCAATAACAGAATTGAAGTACAGAGACAGGAAGTTAGGAAGCTTAGCATGGTTGGAAAAATAATTTGAATAGCACTAGATGTCAGAAAAGAACATCAGTAAACCTACATTCATGCCAGCAAGCAACACGCTGCTTGTGTCATTTGTAGCGTGTGAAATTTGCGAAATTGGTTGTTTGATTTACATGTTACATGCTGGGTTTAACTGAAGATTAGCAAAGCAGGTTAACTGTACTAACTACCTACACTCACCAGAGGCACCAACGATTTCTACTACTTCCTTCCGAGGTTCTTTGTAACATCTGCATGCATTTAATGAGATTGAGATGCTGTGTATCAAAGATATAAGATGAAACCAATGTCTTCCATTTATGCATGTCAAGCAGAAAAAGTTGTGATTGGGGAACTGAAGAAACGTTAGAACACACGCACCATAGGATTGGTCCAAGTAATCGTTTGAGACAATCATTTGGATTTGTGGCTTTATTGCGTAATGCCTAATTTTCATCGTGTTGAAAAAAATCTTGGCTCTTTGTTATTGTCACTAAAATCACTGCTCTGTGTCATGGACGCACATAGAGAATGAACAGCTGCCTGTCACAATGTAGCTCGCTAAAATGAACGTAGGGTTAGTCTTGGAGGTTAAGCAGCATGAGACGATTTCTGTGAATTCTTGCAGTGAAAAAAAAGTCACAGAATTCACCCAGAACATTGTGGCGAGGCAGCTAAGAGGAGAAGAATAGATTTGGCTCCATGCATGCGCTGTTTTGCTGTCACTGTGGTATTTTTGCTGGGTGGTGGCGACGTGAACTGAAATTCCTGACTCTGTGAATGTATCCAGGCGTCTTGCTTGGTCTGGATGAGCATTACAGTAATCCAAAAGCTGACACAGAAGTCTTCTCCATAATGTGTGTAACAGTAAGATGAGAGTCGAGACAGTGGATACTGAAACACAGCCATGCCACAGGGTCGTTTCTATATTTTTTTGCATTATTATGAGCAATATTAGTTATAAATTCCTGCTATTCCATGCTGTATACCGTCGATAGGGTCATCCAGAGTGCAACTTCCATATGGCACAAGCACATCTTGCTGTAATTTGTTATTCTTCCATGTTTCCACACATCCTTCTTCTTGGGTTCAACATATCACCTTGATTTATGTGGGTGTTCTTTCATGTTTCCATCCAGACCACACAACAATAATTCTTCTTCGCTGATCCTCTTGCCCTTGTTAGTGTCATGTCCGCAGGAAAAATGTAAAGAGCAATGTGTTATTGCTCAGTAAGCTTAGGTGTGATTGCACTTCATGGAGCTATAAATGAGGAGCGCTTTTGATTTTCTTTTGTGATTGAGAATAAAGATGTGGGTGGCCATGAGTGCTGGAACGAGTCGGCGTTTTAAATGGCTTTTAAAGAAATTTTCTGGTTCATGAGCAAGAATTCAAATCTCAAACACGGACAGCAAGGAGCCCCAGTCTAACAGGTAATATAATAATTTTCACCAGGTGTTCTGGGAACTTCTGAAATTCTCAAGATTGTTAACCTTGCCCCTGTGAAGCCACTTAATATATACAGTATATATATTATATATATATAGATGTAATAAATAAATAGATGTATATTCTCAAAAATATTAGATGAATTTGTATGTTTCCTGTGACTTATGTTTCACTAAATGTGAACGGTACACTTAAAAATGGGATCCTTATGGGTTCTTTGGAGAACCTTTGGGATGATTTGGAACCAGACTATTCACCAGGCATCCTTGCCTGACCTTGCTAATGATTTTGTGGCTGAATGGGTACAAATCCACACAGCTGCATTTCAAAATCTAGTGGAGAGCCTTTTCGGAAGAGTGGAGGAGGTTATAGCAGCAAAGGGGATCCAACTCCATATTAATGGCCATGGTTTTGGAACAGGATGTTCAACAAGCACATGATGGTCGGATGTCCACATACTTTTGGCCATATAGTGTAAATAAAATTTTCAATGACAAAATCTACTCTCAAAATGCCAAATATGGTAAAAGTTTATTATTCCAAGAGGCCCAGAGGCATCTTTTTTTTTGCGCCCAGCTGAGGAATCTGGGAGGAAAAGGAACGTGTTTGGATCTGTAATTCTTGATTAAGACATAATTTATAAAAATCTCTCTCTCTCTCTCTCTCTCTCACACACACACACACAGATTGGATTAAAAAACATGCATATATTAAAACTCAGGTATAAGCACTGGTACAGGACCTGTTTTTGGGCAACTAGGACTAGATCTGACTACCCGCTACCAATTTACCAAATTTCTTGTCTTAGTACTAAAATATTCTGTGCCACATTACATTTGTAGACTAGCTGCCTAACTAAGTGGGTCATTATTAGCAAGATTTCTGAAACCTCATCTGGCACTTTACCTTCTAACCAAAGTTGTGAGGTGTAAACAATTTCACTACTCAACTAAAAATGTACACAAATACGCTGGTAAAATTTGATGTACATTATCAAATTCTTTACTCAAGCTAAACTGCAAAAGCACACTGGCTTAATTTAGTAAGACAAAAAAAACCAAAGTACTGAAGTGTCATTTAATAAAGCGAAGTTTTCTGTAAGGAGCTGTTTATATAACATTTATAGAAGGAGTCTTTTTTTCTTTCACTTAGCACAGTAGGATAATGCAAGTTTCCACCCTGTGGAAAAAAAAAAAACCAGAATTCCAATTTAATTTAATTTAAATATATAGAATTCGAATTAGAGATGGCGTGATGCCACGATTTCTCTTCTCTGATACCAATGCTGAGATTGTTTTCTTTAAAAACTACTAAGCTTTAAATGTGTTCTAACTGCAGCACTTCAAAGTCACACAAAAATCACTTTCACTGTAAATATAATAAATATAATAAAGTATAAAGATAATAAAATCAATCCTAACAAAGGAAAAAAACAGTCAAGTCTCTTTATATCTAAGTATTTCCAGTTCCAAAAATTAATTTCTTTTCCAACTCCGATTCCAATCTTTGCCATTTGTAATGCGATCTGATATCCGATATGTTTTCTCTGATATCTGATACACCATTTTTTGCTGGTATACGGCCCGATACAGATACTGATTATTAGAAAGGTACTTAGAAAGGATTTAATAATGTATATGTACAACCTTTTACTGTATATGATCATAGAAGACAGAAAATAAATTAAAACATAATTTTTTTTTCAGGATCGACATTTGTTTTGCATTCATGAAAGAAGGAACACGTGACAGGGAATGCAGTTATAGGAAAATAATCAACAGCGGGCTTATGTGATGTGTCCCAACGTGAAGTGGAGTTGCTATCAGCACCCTGAATTAGGGTTTTCCACTGTTTTTGGATGTTAAGATGGCACGATGTCTAGTGATGCAAAAATGCCATCCAAGCTATATTCCCTTCTTGTGCATAGTGTTTTTCCGGGAAAGACTTTGGATCCACCGTCGCCCTGCCCAGGATGCTTACTGATAACGAATGAACGATGACCTGAGTGTTAAAAGATTTTTTAAAGCTAAAAGACGAAAATATACATGACGTGGTGAGTATCTGTTGGACTGGGAGTGTGGAGCTGTTCTGGTGCTGACCCGTCTCCAACACTCAGAACACAGCTTCATTTTAGTGTCCTGAATTCCAATCTGGCTACTCATGCTGCTGAGGATCTGGCTTCCATCATCTGAAAGCAAAAAAGGACATCTGCACTTATTTATCCTCAGTTTGGCAGAAAGACTCAATACTATAGGAAATCAGTCATTTAGGTGAACTCTGACATGAACAAGCAGCACGTCTGCACAACCACCATGAGGAGCTTTTACTCTGAGGAATTTCTACTCTGACTTGTTCCCCCAAGTCCTAGGTACTTTGTATGTGTGATTAGAGCACACACACACACACACATGACAAATTAGCCTTTAATATTTAATTTGTCATTATCATTATCAAAGTCCTAAAAAAGGACATTGTTTTATTGTCATTATTAAGTGAAATTAAGTTTTAACAACTTGATTTACACCACAGTGCAGTTGAATTCTCCATTCTGATTGGTCAGAAGGTGTTGATTAATTTTCCTGCACAGCAGCTCTGTCAATAGTTCCAACTGCAAGAGAAATCACAGCTTTATATCAATGCGCTCATTCCATTATGTAATTAATAATAAATTCATTTAAGCCTTGTTGTTAATTAGCATAATTGAATCTTTGTGTAAGGAGAAGTTTATTTAACATTTATGGAGTGAGTCTCTGGTGTCAGAGGTAAAGCTGTAACTTTACGTTTTCCACCACAAGCTGCTATAGCATAACATGATGCTCCACAACATTCATTGTAACTATAAATAGGTAAAGAAAAAGTATGATATGTCATTCTTTAATCAATTTTTTTTTTAAATTGCTGTATTGGCAATTGTGGTATAAAACGAATAAAAACAATTTTTTTAAGGTGTATTTTAAGGTAAATATTTCAAACCTAATAAACTTCAGGGTGGTAAGAGTAACTCATACTTCATACCGCCCTTGATTCTTTCCCTGTAACAGCACACTCCTCATTTTTCCCCGAGTCAGTTTATTGACTTTACTGAGTTTGTTTCCTAAGAGTCAGATAACAGACTATGCTCTGTAGTTAAGAAACAATGCCATGTTTTATTCATTATGTGAATGTGGTTTTGTGTATTAGAAAAGACTTCATGACAGTTTGACTGATTTTGAAGTTGTACAATTGTCCTTATGTCTGAATTTTAAAATTCACAGAACGAACCTCAGGAGAACCAGAGGCTCTCTGTTCTCTCTTACAACATTGTATATCTGAAGTGAAGTGAAGTGTGGCCAAGTATGGATACCCATACTCGGAATTTGTGCTCTGCATTTAACCCATCCAAGTGCACACACACAGTAGTGAACACACACACACCGTGAACACACACCCGGAGCAGTGGGCAGCCTTTTTTGCTGCGGCGCCCGGGGAGCAGTTGGGGGATCGGTGCCTTGCTCAAGGGACTCACCTCAGTCGTGGTATTGAGGGTGGAGGAGAGCGCTGGTCATTCACTCCCCCCACCTACAATCCCTGCCAGCCTGAGACTCAAACCCACGACCTTCAGGTTCACCCTCAGGTTACAAGTCCGACTCTCTAACCATTAGGCCACGACTGCCCCCATACCGCATATACCCCATATCCTGCTTCCATACCTCTCATTGTGGTAAACAGCTTGACCGAAGAACAATTTTCTGTAACCTTATACACTCGAACATCTCTTTTAAGCTTCTTCTCGTGGCCACACGTAGTAAAATATTCCATTCAGACCTGAAGCTCCAGCCATCCAAGCACTGTATAAATTCAGAGTGGAACATTTTAGAGTCTGAGTTGGAGAATATCCCGGGTTTGAGGGTTTTAACAGGTACTTGAGTTCTTTACTTGAACATTAAATGTGAAATGTAGAACTGGTCTCCCTGCTGAAAAACACATTACAATCCATTAGGAAAATCTCCAGTGATTTCCATCACATCACAGACCTCAATGGGAATTGGGAATTCGGAACTGGGGATATGCCATCTGAGCTCAATGTGTAGATGATTGCCATCATAATAAAGTTAGATACATTATCAGGACACATTAGGAACAACACAATCAGTTCAACTACCATTATAGACCATTTATAGAATCACACTGCAAAATATCACACTAGAATGTATAAAGAATAATTTATTAATTATTGCATTGTCCAGAAATCAAGTTTATTTGCATAGAACTGAATTACAAATAACAATTAAATAAATCTCCCGCGACTCCATCCGCGCCGTGGTGTCGTGGTGTCACGGTGTCACGACCCCAAGGTTGAGATCCTGTGCTGAAATGTAAATGTAGAAGCAAAGGTAGGCTGCATGATTTCTTCTGCTGTTCTTCATGGAACATTACACTCTTCCATATCACTCTCACTTTCATTAACAGTAATGCATCACAGTATCTGGCCAGGAAGTGATGAATTGCTGCTCGATAACCTGGACTTAACCTTTCGCAATGGAAGACTAAATATAAAGTGCAATAAATAACGCAACGCACTGGTGTACTATAGAGACAGTTATAAAAACTTCCTCGTGGGAGTTTTCTTTGTTACATCGCAGCACGCCTCTGTTCTATGGATTTATGAGCATCTGGCAGGCTCAGTAGTCCTGGTTAGGAAGAGTTCACCTCCACTTACACATCTACAGTCAGGTCCATAAATATTGGGACATCGACACAATTCTAACATTTTTGGCTCTATACACCACCACAATGG
>CM075022.1:17498973-17514939 GCA_037576675.1 Pangasius sanitwongsei
TTGTGGTGGTGTATAGAGCCAAAAATGTTAGAATTGTGTCGATGTCCCAATATTTATGGACCTGACTGTATATTAATCTACAGTACACAATTACAGTCTGGCAGCATTATTACTGTTATTACTACTGTTTGGCCCAAGAGGGGCTGCTATAAATCATCTGTAAAACTTAAAAGACAGGCTGATTTCTTTCTAGCCCAGACTATAGATTCATGCAGCGGAGACGGTCGTGTCTGGTGATTACACAGAGTAACAGAGTTTTTCACACATATCCATAACACGTCATCAGCAGTGACTGAGAAATGTAAAATACAGTTGCAGGTCTAATGAACATGAACAAGGTGGATTATTTACTCCACTGTCTTTTTTTTCCCCCCCAAAATGCATTTGGAGAGAAACTGAAAATGGATGGTCTAATGTCTGAACAAGTTACAAGTTTAGTGTCGTAATAGAAAGGTTACAACTCTACAGTTTCTGTTCTGAAACTACATTTCTGCATGTTATGCCCTGAAATTGCACATCACGTAACATCACGTGAATAAAATGTGATAAACATAACCACACGCCATACATAAACGATTATAATAATAATAAATGAATCATGTGAAAAAACAGAATCGCATGAGGTAATGAATCATGTGTAAAAAAAAATCACGTGTGAAAGAAAATGATTAAATAATATGTAAAAACCATGTGTAAATCACCTATGAAAAATTAATCACATGAAAAATAATCATGGGAAAATTAATAAATCATTGATAAAATCTCATATTAAAAATAAATGAATCATGTGTAAAAAAAAAATCACTCACATGTGAAAGTAAATAAATCATGTGGGGGAAAATATCATGTGAAAAATACATGAATCATTTGGAGATATGTTGTGAAAATAAATTAATCTTGCAAATAAGTCACATAAACATAAATGATTAAAAAAATCAATAAAATGTATTACAATACATTTACATTTACAATTGCGAGTGAAAGTAAATGAATCATTTGAAAATATCGAGTGAAAAATTAAACTAGAAAATAAGTGACATGAAAAGAATAATAACAAATAAATTAAAATAGAGGAATCATAAGAAACAAATCACATTTAAACAGAAATATCATGTGTAAAAAAAATAGTCACGTGAAAAATAAATGCACATACATTACACGTCTATGTGTCTAAAAATCACGTGATTATTCACGTATGACTACGCACGCAATTGATCTGATTATACACACAAGGTGTGTTATTTGGGATTTTAGTAAATCAGGGCCTCAGTTTGGAAACTCAAACATTCTGAATGTGAGACAGATTTAAACTTCATACTTACTGGTTATTTGTCTATCTAATAATAGTTTACTTATGCACTGATTAAACCATGAATGATTAATCGATGAATATGGACATGAGAAATCCTCAGCCTTAGCAAATATCAGCTTCTGTAGAGGTTTATCAGAGTTTTATATCAAACAGGAAATGAAGCCAGTGCTAAAAGTAAAGAATGAAATGTTCTGACAGTTGGAACTTAGTCGGAATTCATGTTTATATATTTTTACACGTTTGTAGCTATCACACTTGCAGCTCAGCAGAAATTCTTCTCAGGTCACGGGTCACATCTGCTCTGTTCTCTCAGGTACAACAACCCCTTCTTCTCTTCTGCAAGCCTCAAAATTGGTTTAACGTCTCCCCTGGCACAAAGCCTGCGAGTCAAATTTATTTTTGTGGTATGCGGTTGTACATTTTAGGGAAACGGGTTCTGCCGCAGTCACAATCTCTCTTTTTTTTTCTTTAAACATTTCTATTTCACAGCTACTGATTAGTAGCCGCTATTGTGATCAATTCAGTCTGTTAAGATGCATTTTTTCCAGAAAAATGTAGTCCTTTTAACATGTCTTAACTGCAGCACAGATCCATGCAAGTCACAAGCCAAAATCTTGATAATGCAGGCAAAGTTGCAGAAAGTGCAGTCACTTCTTAATCTCTTAACTGCCACTACGTTACATGACATGAATACAATTAACACATTTTTTTAATATTCTTTTTTAGGCACCTGAATAGAAATAACTCTAGAGTGAATTGAATGCTAAAATTATATTACTTATAAAATCGATATTTATTTTCCCATGTTTGAACCCTTGAATGAATTGCCAAATTACCCAGTAGATTTTCATAGTATAGTGCTTTTATGTATAACTGCATTATTATTCTTTTATTTATTCACTTATTTCCAGCTTTCATTGCCCATATTTGTTACCATATACATACATACTGTATACATACATAAGCACACAAAATGTGTTTTTGTGTTCACTAAAATCAGATAAATGAGGCCATAGACTTTAATGGTCAGACTGACTATAATATTTTTTAGCATATTTCCAGACATGAGTCCAGATTATTATCCAATTGGAGGTTCAGAATTTACTATGAACGTTGATGACACATGACACATGCATGAAAAAAGCTGTTGGTCATATTTTTATAAGCCAACAAATGTAACAGTTCAGTTAATCCCGTCATAAAAGCTTTTATATGTACAATAAGAGGGTGTGTGGGATTTTCTGCACTTCATTAAACCTTGCCTGTATTTTTTCCCTGGTAGATGCATGCAGTATTCCTCTTTCTGGACTGAACAGACATATTGCGTTTTTCCATTTTATTTTATCGTATATCTTTGCCTGCCAAGTCTCATATGAACTCATATGAACTTTATATCTGAGTCCTATTTAAACAGCTGACAATTATCAGATAGTCATGCCTGAAATATTTGGTGAGATTTTATGGAATAGTTTCTACATATTAAACAATGGGATCTAAAGAAAGTTTAATCGCTGTTGGATTCAAGTTCACGAGTGTTTTTACAATCTTCAAATTGTATTAGTCGCAATACAATTCCAATGTGATTTGGCATGAAGGCCAAAAAAACCATAACCATAACATTATCTGTGTTCCTTACAAGCAATAAGCCTGTTAACCCTTTCCCATGGTAGCTTGATAACATCATAATGAAATGAGTTAGGTAACTAATAAAACATATGGGATCATTCTGTTATAGGAAATTAATCAACAACAGAGTGGAGAAATGAAGCGGATTTACTCTTACCACCCCGACGTGATTATTTTCCAGCTGCAAGATTTATATTAATGTGCTTGTTCTAATACGTTACTGTCTCTAAAGTAACAACTAACCCAGGGTATGGTTGACTCTCTACATGAAGTGATGAAAAAATGTGCGAAATCACTGATATTTCCTGTAAGAGACATTTATGCAACATGTATGGAAGGAGTCTCAGTTGTCAGCGCTTTGCAACATCAGAGGTAAAGCTGTAAAAAAAAGTTTTCTGGCAGGACAATCTTCTTTGTGATTTGTTGGTAACACAATAAGCTGTGAGGCAAAAAGAGTGAAAAAGTGACAACAGGAACTAATTTGTCTCGTGGATGTTCCACAACATTAAACGTAACTTAATTAAACGGACGAAATGTATCATGCGTCATTCTTTACGAAATAAAAATTGTAATCATTGGCAAATTGCTGTGGTATAAGAGGAATAAAACTGATCTTTATTATTTTCCTTCTAGTCTTGCGTGGAACTTGAGGATGATTGCTCCTGGCTCAGTAAAATGTTTTAATATGCTGCAGTAAACAAGTAGTTGTATAAAACGAGGTGTCTCCTTTACCTCACTATAGAAGACGTGAACTCCATGTAAAAAGCATGTTGAGGAAAGTTTAGCTAGTTTGCCAACATTAACTGGCTATATTTAATTAAATTGGCCTGTTTTCTTTGCTGATGCCATGGTAGAGTAGCATTGAGTCCAGTTGTTGTTGTGCCTCTCTCGGCTCCTCCCGTCAGGGGTCGCTACAGCAGAGCATTGGTCCGCATATTTGGTTTGGCACAGTTTTTACACCGGATGCCCTTCCTGACACAACCCCACCGAAGTTTTTATCTTGGCTTGGGACCAGCACGGAGAGCACACTGTTGCATGCAACCCCAGTGGCTGGGGTTGGTTTCCTGGCCGGGAATTGAACCCAGGCCGCAGCAGTGAGAGCACTGTGGCCTAACCACTAGTCCTCCAGGGACCCAGTAGTATTGATTCCAGTAGCTAGTGTAATTAGATAGGCAGCAAGTCAAATGCTAGCTAATGGTAAATATTGCAGACTTAAACAGCAAAAAATGAAGTAGTTCTTCTAACATCTAACAGCTTTAGATAAGTAATAAAAGTTACCTTTCACATGAAAACATAACATTACTTAATTTAAAGTAAGACTGAGTAAGATTTTGACCCATTATCTAAACTTTCACTTAAGTATAATTTCTCAGTACTTTATTCACCGCTGCTCTTGAGGTAATCCCAGATTGATAACACGGATATTGACTACGGTGTCATGACCAGCCTTAATTGAGGCTTTGATAATAAATGCTTTATTATCAAAATTGGTTATTTGGTCATTGAATGTGCATGGGCCAGCCTAACTAGCTGAACTTCATATAATCAAGCACATCAAATAAATAGAAACCTCAGGCATTACGTAATGTTGATAAAACAACCAAAAACAGATTTTAGCTTTTACAGCAGATGATAGTAGATAATTCTGAAATCCATTTTATTACCTAAAGGTATCTTTGTCAATTTATGACAATTTATGATTTTTAATGATGTTCAGATAAAATTAAGTTGTGGGAACAAAAAAACAACCTTTGTCAAGTAACCAGCGCTTGTTCTTGAATCACTGGTACAGGTGTCTGTGCCAACCATGTGTGGGCAGACCTGACACGTCTGCCTCTCATTCTAACATCTTATTTTCGAGAAGAAATGTGACTACATACTCGTGATGGCACGTAAATGCCATTGCAGAACTTTGCTGGAGGCAGAAGAGTACAAAAAAAACTTGGATCCTGATGCTTATGTTGATACTTTTATAGATGCGTAGAACAGGGTGGAAAAACTACTGCATGTATTTTCAGATTCTTAAATGGAGTAGATAAATGGAAAACAACTGCATGCTTTTTTTTTTCTAATGTACAGATACATGATTAACTATTCAGTAGTACTGTTACTTAGATTGGTCTCTGGAGGACTAGTGGTTAGGCCACAGCGCTCTCACCACTGTGGCCCAGATTTGATTCCGGTGGGGTTGCGTGCAACAGTGAGCTCTGTGTGCTGTTATAGGAAAATAATCAACAATGGGATGGTGTGATTAAGCAGAGTTGCTATTACCACCCCAAAATGTATTCTTTTACAATAACCGCACACCGTGAAATGTGTTATTCCTCATATATCCCAACAATTTGCCAATGATTAGAATTTTTTATTTATTAAAGTATGACACATTTTATCCATTTATAGTTATATTTAATGTTCTGGAATGTCCATGAAACAAGTTAGTTCCTGTTATCACTTTCAGTGGATATAAAAAGTCTACACACCCCTTTTAAGATTGCAGATTTCTTTGACATAATAATTAAACCAGGATAAATCATGTCAGATCTTTTCCACCTTTCATGTGATATAGCAACCAACAAAATTCAGGTGAAAAATAAACAGAAATGTTTTAGGGGGTAAAAAGGAAAAAGAAAAAACTTACAGTAACGTGGTTGCATAAGTGTACACACCCATTTATAATGGAGCATGTGACTGTTCACACACCCCGTAACTAATACTTTGTTAAAGCACTTTTTGCTTGTAATACAACACTCAGTCTTTTGGGTAAGAGTCTACCAACCTCTTTGTACATCTTGATTTTGCAATTTTATTCCACTCTTCCTTGCAAAAGAATGCCCCAGATCTATTAAATTGCAAGCGGATCTCCTGTGCACAGCCCTTTTCAAGTCATTCCAAAGGTTTTCAATAGGATTTAGATCTGGGCTCTGACTGGGCCATTCCAAAAACTTGATCTTCTTCTTCTGAATTCCTTTGTTTTCTTGGATCATACTGGAAGGTGAAATTTTTTCTTCATCTTCAGCTGTCTAACAGAGGCCTGCATGGTTTGTGTCAAAATAGATTTGGATTTGGAGCTATCCATGATGCCCTCTATTTTGACTAGAGCCCCAGTGCCATCTGAAGAGAAGCAGCCCCATAGCATGATGCTGCCACCACCATGCTTCACCATGGGTATGGCGTTCTTTGGGTGATAAGCTATCTTGTATTTATGCCAAACATATCTTTTAGAATTATGCAAAAAAGTTCTACCTTGGTCTCATCAGACCATTAACCATTTTTACCATATGTTTTGGGGTGAATTAGGTTGGCTTGGATGTTTTTTTGTTTTGTTTTGTTTTTTCCCATGAGAAGGTCTGGCCACCCTACCCTATAGCCCAGACATGTGAAGAAAACAAGAGAGTGTTGTCAGGAATTGTCACATGCAGGGAGTGTCACATGCACGGAGTGATTGTTACTTCCCAGATATACCTGCAACTCCTTTAATGTTGTCTCTTGGCAGCCTGCCTGATAAGTTTCATCTTGTTCTTTCGTCTATGTCCTTTTCTTGGTAGTGTCACTGCAGTGCCCCATTTACTCTACTTGATGGTCTTCATGGTGTTCTATGGTACGTCTAACATTTAGGAAACACTCTTGTCCCCTTCTGCCGATCAGTACCTTTCGACAGTGAGATCTTGTACATGCATTGTACGCTCTTTGCAGACCATGACAGATGAAATCAAGAAGATGTCAAGAAAAACAACTGATCTTTATTTGGGGTTAATCAGAATCACATCATTGATGACAGGTATATGATTACTTTTGAATGAGTTTGAATGTGATTGTTTAATTCTCAGCACAGTCACATGCCCCATTATAAAAGGGTGTGCGCACTTATGCAAGCAGGTTACTGTAACATTTTTTCCCCCGCTAAAACAGCTCTATTTGAATTTCGTTGGTTGCTTTGTCACATTAAAGGTGGAAAAAGATCATGATTTATCGTGGTTTCCTTTTTACATCACAAAAACCTACACTTTGAACTGGGGTGTGTAAATTTTTTATAACCACTGTATTTAAATGAGTAATTCCACTTTTACTTACGTAAAGGATGCCTGTACTTTTACCACCACTGGTAATCAAACAGTACAGCCCAAGAGTAATGGAAAATTGAATGACTTAAGCAAATATACTAAATAAAGCAAATAAACCGCAGACTTACTCATCATCCTGCTCTTTTAATGGCAAGAAGAACGAGTCTGGAAAAGTTATGTTTGGAGAAACATTAAGCTATCGGACTGTTATCCCTTCGCGATATACTATTGCACTCGTGACACTGTTGTCGTTGCCTCAGGTGTGTACGCAGCACCAAACTTGATTAACATCACTGCCAACATTCCATGGACAAAAACGTAATGAAATACATGTAAGTGCCTGCTTTCCAAAAAGACAAGCCCTGTCCTTTATCCTTCACTACCTGAGGCATAAATATAACACCATTTTAACTAAATTATATCTCTGTCTCTTTCAGGAAGATAAGGGCATTGCAGATGATCATCGATCATGCTGTTTTATAACTTTTTTTGACATGGTTTGGATTCCAAAACCACTAACACCTGGCAAAAACTGGAGAAAAATGCATATGTGGTCTGAAAAATTCTTTGCGCAAATTGAGACATTAAGGCAAAAGAAAAGTTCAGCCAGCAGCCTCACTAATAAACATAAAGAGTTTTTTTTTTTTTTTTTTTTTTTTACAATTAGCAGTGTGTATCTCCTTAGTACAAAATGATCTACAGTCCAAGGTTCATATTCAGCTTGGGCTACTGTCTGTGTGCATGTTCTCCCTGCATTTGGTTTCCTCAGGGTTCCCTGGTTTCCTCCCACCAAAAACATATCTACAGTGTGTGTGTGTGTGCGTATATGTATATATATGTATATATGTATGTGTGTATATATTACATTTGAAATATTTTCATTTGGGACTTACAATTAGCAATTAGGATTTTTTTTCTGACAGATTTCCTGATCATGTTATCTCATACTTATACTGCAACAGCACACCTCTAGGCAATAGATGATTACACGCAAACACTTGTGCAGTCCAGATCACAAGAGGTCAGACAGGAATTGTGCTTTTCCTGTTCGTCTCAGATGCAACACACTGAGTGCTAGGCTGGGTTGTCGTATCCAACTAATGACTCAGGAAACTCTTTTTATCTTCTTTTTATTAGCTGGGTAGGAAAAACATTCCAGATACAGGAATGCCAGAAAGGCTATAGTGGAATCAATGCAAGGGAAAATGCTATGAGGGTATCACGTATCAGGTTTAATGCTGTATGGCAGTGGACCAAAAGCATGAGTGAATGGTTTCAGCTCGGGGTTTAGAGGAATGTGAGACGTGTACGTACTGAAAACTGACACCATACATTCCAACTTTGATCAGGAGAAATTTGATAAATGTACTTCAAACTCACATCTCATTTAATGTTAAATAATAGTGTACAGTCTTCTTAGAAATTAGAGTAGTGCAATTACCGCCTGCAATAAAGAGCAGAGTATTTCGATAAACTCTGTCCTCATTGAAGGCAAGGTTTTTTTAAATTAAGGATACTGATGGTAGAATGCTACATGATAGTTTAAGAATTTCTTTTCACAGACCTTTTTTGCAAAAAAAAAATTTGCAAACAGAGTACTTCTGGTCAATTCGATTGGTTCTCCTTTGGGACTTACTGTATTTGGGAATTGCAATGTAATACCAGACTCGTATTTAATACCCATGGATGCAGTGAATGAATTTACATGCATCAAAGTTTTGTGGTTCTTGAGAAGACTCTGTTTATGGATATTCCTTGATTTTTCAGTGTAGAAGCCAAACATAATCTTAGCTCAATATATAAAAGTTGTCAGCGAGAAGCCCCTTTATTTTATCCAATTTCACAGACTTGAATCAAAGGGGCTATAAGAAAGGAATAAAACAATCTGTGTCATGCTGTTATAGGAAAATTATCAGCAATGGGGTGGTGTGATGAAGTGGAGCGTCTGTTCAAGTGCCGTTACCAGTCTGAAGTTTCTTCTTGAAGAGTTTTATTTCTCCACAGCAATTCACCAACGATTCCAATTTTTCATTTATTAATGAAACATTGCATATTGCACTTTTTTTAGCCATTTATAGTTATACGTCATGCTGTGAACGTCTACAAACCAAGAAGTTCTTATGCTGTAACTATTCTCGTTAATAAGACAAAAACAAAACCCAAACTCCTTTGTACTGAAGACTTTCCTGACTAACACAGCCTCTTTCCATAAATGTCAATGATTGTACGTTTTCATTTTTTAGAATACATTACATTTTTTTCAATCCATTTATTATTTAATGGATTTGTCTAATTATTTAATGTCATTATTTAAGGTTTAGATTATGTCAAATGTCTATCATGTATTAGAACAATTACATTAATATAAACCTGTGATTTGAAGTACAGCCAGGATTACTGTCAGAGCCGCTGTTATAGAAGAATAATCAACATCTTCTGACTAATCAGATTTGAGAATTCAGCAGTGCTATGGTATAAAATAGTTTAATGACAGTGTTTACAAAAGCCAGAGCCAAATTTTAGTATCCTTGTCCAGAGGGCATGAAATTGTAATATATTACCTCTGAATAAGCTTTCTATAAGACTGTAATGCTTCTTTATTTTTGAGGAAAGTTTTTTTTTTTTTCTAATCAAGAAAGATTTTTAAGCCTGTTGCAAAACTACAGGTTAAAAGGTTAAAAGTTAAATAAAATATATAAATAAAAAATAAAAAATCTCAGTGAAGTAAACTGACGTTCAGCTTCATACAGGATGTAACAATAAATGAAGCCACACAAGACTTTTCCTCACTGCTGTGAATGGTTTTGTGATTATGTTGTTAACTGTCCAAGAAACACATTTTCTCAATATACCATCTGTGACCAGTTTGTTAAACATCAGCAGCTACAAGAAATAGCAAAAGAACTGGAGCTCTTAGCATAACAAGGCTAATGCTGCGTTCATGGTGCCCTGTAATTGGTAATGTGCAAGCTGTAAAAACGTCATTTCCCATCTCGGGCCTTTCGACATCCATGAAAGCCTCCACGTGAAGCTCATAACAAACTACTTTTACAGTGACAGGCCTGAGTGGCTACTGGTACTGTGAACATCAACCATCCATTCAACATTTGGACCTGCAAGTACAGCAACAACAGCAGACAATTGTGAACAGGTTAGCAAAAAGCTAACTGGTTAATGTTAGTGATAACTATAATGTTGATGATTACCTTCTCAATACAGCGATTAGTATGGTCAGTGTTATAGGTTAAACCAAAAAGATATGAAATTACACATTTTTACACGCAGCATAAGTCTGGATTTCCCTCCTGAAAAAAACAATAGAAACCCTCATAGACTTTGCAATGGTTTTAATGGTTATAATGGGAATTGTATTGGTTTTAATATAAACTGTAATGGCTTCTGTAGGTCTCTACTGGTAATTTGTTGGCTTCTATTGGTGGCATGTTGTGTCTAGTGGATACCATTAAGGATCAATAATGGTAATGGTAGTGGTTTTAATGGTTAGCTGATGGTTTGTAATGGTATTTGTAGTGGAAACCATTAGAATTTCTGTGATTTTTTTTTCCAGCAGGGTTGTAAGCACAAGTTCTTGTGTCACCTAATACTTTTGACTTTTACTTTCAAAAAACTCTCTACTTTCTAGTCACTACATTCACAAACCGTCACTACATTTCTCTGTAATCATACATTTGTATAGTCTTAAATCTCACAGATGTTAGCTAGCACTAGCCGAATGCTAATAGCTAGCTGTCACAGTATACACTGCCTTTTTTGACTTTTTAGCATCAGACAGCTTTTATCCCTAGCCAAACTTTAACAGATGTAACAGTGAGAATGAAACCTCATGTTATCAAACTTCTGCTGCACACACTTTGTATTTTTCATGGAAGTTTGTTTTGTTACAGCTAGCTAATAGCATTCAGCTAGCACTAGCTAACATTTGAGATATTAGGGATAAAGCGGATGTTAGTTAGCCTTAGCTAAATTTTCCTACATTCATAGGTTGAAAGAATGTCATCAATGATGTGAAAGAAGCGCTAAAATCAGTGTGTATTTTGAGGCATCTTTATCTTTGGTGAATCTCTCTTGCACTTTCATGCTTTAAGTAAATGTAAGAGTTTATACTTTTTTACTTTAAATCGAGTGAAGGATTTGAAGCTGTACTTCAACTTAGCATTTATTTAGATGTGTAATTGCACTTGAACTTGAGAATTTCACTACTCTTACCAACTCTGGATACACTGTGTATTAAATATGGATTGATTTAGCATTTCTCCTGAATGTGAAATGTTGCTCCGTCCCACTGCGAGTGTCATCGGCTAAAAAGCCTGGCAAATATCTGCAACAACACAGCTGGAAAATGATTAATGAGCAGTAACCCTAGCCAAGCTCATATCTTCACATCATCTGTAATGTGAATAACGTTTACTGGACACTTACAGTATTCACAAATAGGTCCAGGGTTCTTTTTGGCATGTACTTAACACTGTTTACAGTATGTATGAAAAAAAGATGACAGATTTTCGGAATGTGTGGAGACCTGGGAAAACTCTTGACATGGTAAAATTTGACATTTTCTACTTTATATAGTTTTGAAAACTACAGAAAACCGCTACTTCCTTGAAATGAAATTGTAAAGTGTGGTTTCCCTCAAAACTGAAAAGGGAGAAATTGCATTTAAAGATTCCATTCCATGTTTCCGATCCACATTTCATGCCTACATCTACATTTATAAACTAATCTACTTATGGAAAAACAACATTACTGGCAAAGAATTACACTAATTACACTATTGAATATTCATCCACATTAGTCTCTGTCTCATCGCCTGAGGTAAAAGCCACTCATGGCATTTTCTTGTTATTCATCCCTTTTTATGTGGTCATTTAAACATTATAGAACTTTGTCATCTGTACAGAGTGTGTAAGCGCTCTTCATTGTTTTAATGATTATGCGACAGCACAGGAGCATCACGGACATTTTGACAGCCGGAATCTGATTGCAATCTGAATTGATCAGGCTTATGTCCATTTTACAATGACATGTGCCTAATCCAAAAACTTGATCAAAACATGAGAAAATCACACTCACACAGCCAGCTAGCAAGACATACAATGGGTTTTCCCAGGCCGCCACAAATATAGTTTTTACGTTTTAGGTTGAATATGAAGCTTTTTATTTCGCTCATTTTGATAAGATGTTTTAGTTCTAAATAACAACTTTCTGTGAAGTGTGTCCTGCATAAAAAAAATAACTTGAACGGCTTATATATAAAGGTGCTTGTTCTAGCAATTGCTTCACAGTTTTAACAGAATGTTGCTCACATAAAAACCAATGGTGCATTCAGATTGAACTTTTGATATGGTGACGAACACACGACACATGTACTCATGTGTACCCATGTTCTCATGGCACGAAGAACAGTTCTGAAAATGTTAGACGGGCCACTTTTAATGCTTCACTGACATGAGGATAGGTGTACATGGATGATGGAGAAGAAGATGGTAAACGACATGTAAACTTTCCTATAGTGATTTTCTGGGATAGAAGCTTTGTTTTAAGTAGAGCTTTCACCAAGTTAATGTAGCCGTGGTGGAAAAAAAGAAGAAGAGTAATAAAAAAAAAAACGGATGTGGGTTCATGCTTCAGTTCTTGTAGTTAGGTCTATGAAGTTTAGATACTTGTTGTATAAAATGAATGTATTGCTTTATTTTATTTTATTTTTTAAATTATTAAAAATTTTTTTTTTTTTACTCTGAACCAATATAGTCCCAAAATTAAGACAGATCCATTCTGATCCATGGAATGGACATTTCTAGATATCTGAAGATATATGAATTTTGGCTGGATCGTGAAGCTTGTAGAAACATACCACATTTCCAGCCACAAACGATTTTCAGTGAAAGCAGAAGACACCTCTATGTTCTGTGAAATGATAAAAATCAATCCTGAGACTTAATTGTCACGTTAGATAGTATCTTCCAGATTCCTTCATCCTCCCCGTGTCAAAGCACAGAGAACCGAATAGGCAACGACAGGAGGCTAAAGCTCCCTAAAACACTCTGATCTTTATCTTCGCTGGCTTAGAGAGACAATTGAAGCAATTCAAACTGCCAAGGTGTCAGCTGCTGATGGTGTATGTAACTGCATCCAGATTAGGACTATGTTTCTACCAAAACAAAAAAGCGGCCTCTGTTTTACTCATTAGAGCCATGTCACCGTGTATTGCAGATAAAATGCACCTGAGTGCCAAAATCAGCAGGATCTAGTGTTCAGAATTACACACTGATGGTGTCCTGTGTACAGGAAGAAAGTATATAAAACTTACACCTCCTGTGCAAACACGACTGAGTGCCAAGAATACTTCCTGTTCAGTTCCTTTCCAGTGATGTTAAATGATGTGTTCACTTTATGTATGATGCTTAGGTTCAGTTCCTTAAATTAAGCAATATCACACAAGTAAGAGTGCTGTTGCACTGAATATCAGCACGGTGCATGACAGTGATACTGCATTTTATACAACGGTTGTATAAACAAGAAATTTATATCGAGCAGCTGATATTTCAGACACAATATGGCCAAATATTTTTGGCAATTTCTGCCCCGTCAACAAAATTAGTTCCCAAAGAAACCAGATTGACTGACAGCCTGTAGTGTAGTAACAGTTTACTATCGCTTGAACTGGAATTTTACATAGTGAACACAGACAAGTGGAGTGATACAAACAGTGAAATGTTATACTAAATGTCAACACTCTTGAAACACTGCTCGTCCAATCAGATTAGTGGACGGGACCTAACTCTTGTATAATAAGGAATAAAACACAACATAGCTTGCTGTCATAGGAAAATAATCAACGACATGGAGGTATGCCAACAATTCAAATTTTTTTATGATGTCACTTTTTATCTGTTTATACTTACAGTTAGTGTTGGCAAGCATCCACAAATCAAGTTAGTATCTTTGCAAGTAAAAACAATGTGAATATATAGGCAAATTCAACTAATATTTATTAGATTGTTTTTTTAAGCAAATATAAGATGATTAAACCTATTTCTAGATTGTTTTTGCTCATTTTAGACGCTAGACTCATTTTAGATTCCTTTCCATTTTAAGCTTGAAATTGTTTTATTCTATTGGCAAATAATTTCGCTTATTTCAAGTGTGTATTTCTAGAAAGAATCAGAATTATCAGCCAATAAAATACGACTTACTGGACTTTAAGATTGAAATGAATAAATATGTCTATTAACCTTATAATGAGAAATATTAGACTACTTTTCCTTTATTCATCATATCTTCACTTGCTAAGATATCATTTTTTGCAGTGAGCATGCAGCTATAAGCAGTTGTTCCCTCACAAACCTGTAATTTCTTTTTTTACATTAATATAATATAACATTAATATTAAACCTGTAAAAAAAAAAAAAACCCTGTAATGTAAACCTGTAATATAAACCTGTAAAAATTAATCAACACCTTCTGACCAGTCATAATTAAGAACTAACAGCACTGTGGTATAAATACTAATATGGTCCAGATATTGAAAACGGAGGGTCTCCTTTGTAAAGAGGGTTCCTAAAAGGAAGCTGAGAACCCCTGAAGAACCCTTTTTTGACATACTGAATGATGCGTGACACACTATCGAATCTGTATATGCATATCAAAAACTGCTTGTTTAGCGCCGTGTTTTTTCAAGTCCATAACTGACACAGAAGCCGGTTCATTCAGTTTCCGATACAACCTTTAAGCATAGAACGTATTTTCCACATATTTCTCATCCTCTGTCAGAGTTTTTTCTTAAATTCAGGACTTCATAAATCCCCAGCTGAGAGATTCATTTTCATCACTTCAACTTCCAATCCTGTGCACCGTTCCCTTGCGAATCCATGCACATGAGCGCAGGTCCAGGTCCAAGTTCCACACCCCCACTGATTGGAATAAAAAAGAAGCAGTGAACACCAAGAACCACGGAAGTCTATATGACACTTGAACTTCAGGTATGAAGCTGGTTCAGCAGGCTGCATTCTTTCGTTTGTAGTTTTGTGGCGCCCGGCTCATGGGACAAATTACAGTAGTACTGATGATAGTAATAGTGACGTGTTTAATTCAGTATTAGACAGTAGTACTGCACATGTTATGTTTTGTACATGTCTAAATATATCTGGCCATGTTAAAGCAGAAAAAAAACAGATCCTCAGACAAGTGAGTTGTCTCTAGATTGTAAAGTAGGCTTGAGTAAATAGCCACAGCGTTGCTGAATTCTTGAATCTGATTGGTCAGAAACGGATTAATTTGTATAACAGCTGACAGTAGTGCAGCGGCAAATCACAGGCTTATATTAATGCACTTGTTCTAATAAGATATCTTTTCTATAATAACAGCGAATTCACAGCAGACACTCCACATAATTTAAGACTAAAAAAACAGTTAAAACAAAGAAAAATGTATAATCATTGATATGGTGAGGAAAGGTTTATTTAACGTTTACTGAAGGAAGGAGTCTCCAGTGTCAGCGCTTTGTAACAGTCAGTAAGTTGGCTCTCTAGTTTCTCAGTTACATGACAAGCTGCATTTTTTTGTCTTATTAACCTCAAGAGAGATACAACAGAGGGGCTGGTGAAGGAACGACTGTTTATAACTGCTATAACGTAAGTGAGAACAAGAACTAACTTGTTTCACAGACACTCCACAACATTAAATGTAATTCTAAATGGAGAAAATGGATGACATCCCATTCATTTTTCTTGACATCATCTCATTTCATTTTTATGTGTTTTATTCCTTAAATAGTTTACCATGCACGGGTTTAAAATTATAATTACAATTTTATAATTATAATGCGGTCTTTTGCACTACTGTACCTACATACATGCATGCATATATATAATATGTATATATTCATTTTTATATCCTGTTCACATTCTTATCATATTCTTAACATGTCTTCACCACTGTACACTGATT
>CM075022.1:17515039-17527957 GCA_037576675.1 Pangasius sanitwongsei
GATGCTAACTGCATTTCATTGGCTTAGTACATGTACTTTGAATAATGACAATAAAGTTGAATCTAATCTAATCTAATCTTTTAGTAATGATTCCTGTTATGTTCAGTCAGTGCAGCACAGACACTGTGCGTAATAAAATCTGACATATTTTAATTCTGAGGTTTTATAAAATAGGACACCTAAATGACCAACAAAGCAGTGATTTTCAGTCTATTTCTGATTTTTTTTTTTTACAATAATCATCAATAGTGATAAAAGGGGAATCAGTTGGATTATATCACACAGTATGGCAAAATGAAGTGATGTGATTCAATGCCCATAAGTTTCTATTATAAAGCATAGATCATGTTAATCATTGGTGTATTAACAGCTGAAAACCTGTTGCTTTATGTACAGTCCTCAGTTTTGGTTCTCTGTTGGCCAGTCCATATACAAGTGCCATCTAATCAGAAGCATTACCACATGGTATTGTAGGCCGGAATATGAGAAAACAGCTCAGTGTCATCTTAGTATCTACAGTGTACGACCATCGAATGCTGATTGGTGATTTTGCCCAACCTGTGATTCGGAAATCAGATTATTATAGCAAGTCAGTCCTAATCCTTGGCTCTGCATATCTTTAATTAAAGGTGACGAAGCGGAGCCGATAATCAATACAAAGAGTCAGCCTTGGGTGTTGCAGAAGACGAGCTGTAACATGATGAGTTAGCATGAAGCCAGTTGTTGTGTTAAATATCCTCTCTTTAAATCACACTCTTATTCTCCAACTTATTCTACAGGCTCGTTGGTTGTGTAAGCATTCCACAAACCCTCCATTGTGTTCTTCTTTCCTGTCATGTCTCTCCCCTGGATAATGGAATTCCTCCTACTCTTCAGACAGATAAGCTTCTTTTCTTTAAGATATGTCCAGGTGTTAGGACAGAAGAATGCATGGGCAGGACGTTTCCAGCATGGCTTAGCTCTCCAGCAACAGATGGTCATGGTAACCTCCCCCTGGTAGCATGAGACAAAGACAGACATAACAATCAAACCATCAGCTGGTGGGAAAAAAAATAAACAACTTGTCATTTTTGCTCAAAGATGCACAGAAATGTAATAAAACAGAAGATTATTGCCAATAAAAACATCACTGAGTAAGTAAGTTTTGCCATGAAAGCTAAAGATCTACTATCTAGTGTCCAGCGTGCAGAATGATGTTTAACTAAGGAATAAAACATTTGTTTTTATGACGCAAAACTAACATATTTCACAGACGCTCCACAAGATTAAATGTAACTGTAAATTGGTAAAAACGTTCAACATGTCCTTTAATAATCATTTATAAATTGGTGAGGTATAAGAAGAATAAAACACGTTGAGATGTTGTGGTATAAGAAAATAATGAAGTGGAGTTACTGTTACCACCCTGAAATTGATTATTTTACAATAACAGCATTTCGAGAAGTGTTTTAATCCTCTTTTACCGAAGCAAATTTGCCCAGGATTGCAATTTTTAAAAAATTTATTAGATAATTACACATCACACTTTTTATCCAAATGAACAAGCACATTAATATACACCTGTAATTCGCAGCTGCACTTCTATCAGAGCTGCTGTTATAGAAAATTATTGACCTTCAGCTCAATCAGAATCGAGAATTCAGCAGCGCTGTGGTATTCCTATAAATAATTACCTTTTGCCGCAGAAGCTGTTGCAATGAGAGTCAGTTTGCAGAGTGCACACACATCGTTGTGTCGTTCCCCTGTCTGCTGCAGAGCGCCGTGCACGCTGAGAACCTCTGTAACTCGACATGCCGTACGGCACCATGCGCCTGTCAACGCACACACACACACACACACACACACACACAGCAGGATAGAATCATCAATCGTAATCCATTAAACCTAGAAATACTACAACATCTTTAATCCTTTTCATCATTTTCAGGGCACTTCATACTTTATTTTTTGCACAGTTTATTTTTCTGATAGTTTTTGCATGCAACACCTGGGTTGATCTTCAGGACGCTCATTATAAGGGATGGGACAAACCGATTTGTATCCTACGATCACATGTGCGTGCAACCAAGTGGCAGGCAACCATTAATTTTCTGTGCATGGGCATGACACAGAGCCATGATTTTAGCAACGGCAGCAAGAGATATTCAGTTCTATGCAAATTAGGTACAGTATGATGCAACAAAAGCAATAAATCCGAATGAATGATTCCTCGGACCAATCCTGTGGCACGTGGGGTCTGACTTTTCTTCAGTTCCCCACTCACAACTTTAGTTCCTACCTCCATTTACTGTTTGACACAAAAATGGAAGAAAAATGTATAACCATGGTTTTATCTTATCCTGTCATGTACAACCTATCTTTCAATGTGTATAGAGAGATTAGGAATTAAAATAAAGCTTGAAAGGAGGTAGCAGAGATCACTGGTGCCTCTGGTGAGTATACATACCTAGTACACGTAGCTTGCTTTGCAAATCTACTGAAGAAGCTAATACGATGCCTAGCACCTACCATGTAAATCAAACAACCAGTTTCCACACTGATTAGTGTGTTATTTAATTCGTGTTTAACTATCTAGCTTTAGAAGCTTATATAGTTAGTAATGTTTTTTTTTATCAAAACTGAAAAACTCTCAGTAGTACATGCCTACAATGGCGTAGTGTGAACGCAGGGTAAAATACATTCCGATTCGCTCTCGATTAATTCGCATGCAGTAAATTTGGATTCATTAAATATTCTCTAAGTCATCTGAATTCTGTTTGTTTAAACTGATATTAAAATAAACACTGGACATACATTAAGCCTTGTTCTTTTGTATTAAGCCTCATGTTTTGCACAAACCAAAAAGAATCGGTTTATAATCGCATCTCAGCGATGAAACTGAACTGAATCATTAGGCACATTGACTCTGACTCCCTAATTAGTTGAATTAGTTTGATTCCATTTTTACACCTGCATGCACAATCTATAATGTACAGATTAGAGATGTGTTAGGATGCAGTTTGGAAGAAAGGATTTTTCCTTCATTTTCACGCATGGATAAAACTCTACATGACTACAAGGAGTTATGTTTAAAAAAAAATGGCTGTTATAGATACCTGGATTAAAATATTCACATCTGTCTATATTTACTTTATTTGTGATGCATGTTTGCTATATACACTCACTGAGGTGGTACCCTCAGGGGTACATCTTTTGTACCTTTAGTGTGTATCTTTCACCTGGAGAGGTGCATGCAGTTTACCTTTAAAATAATACTCGAAATTAATGGATTAATTGTTAATAGGTTGTAAATTAGGAAAATTAGGAATGTTCTAGACTTGGCAAAGTGAGTTAAACAAATTGTTATGTGCTTAAACATCTACATTATGTTTTCTTTCTACACTCACACACACACACACACACACACACACTATTTTTTTTCTTTTTTTTTTTCCACTTCAGCCTGCTGCTTCAGGACCGTTTCAGATTTCTCCTCTAACACACCTGATCCCAACTGGGACGATCTCGTGATCAGGATCAGGTGTAAACCTGAAACCTGAAACTCAGGACTGGAACTGAGTTTGGAAATCTGTCCTGCTTTAGCCGTCCTGCTGTATTCACTACTTAGCAGTGGATGTAGATGCTGTCTTTAGATACTGCAGCATTATGTTCAAATACGCAATATGTTTGATTTTCATCTTACACGTATTTGCGATCCTTTTGTCCTGCTTGTTAAACAACTCCAGTGTAAGTCTTGCTCATTTGAAGGTCATTACTGTGTCATGAAAAGGAAAGGAATATGCCTCAGGTATCCTGCATTAGTGCAGCTCCTTTCTTAAGAGCTTTATAGTCTTGAGTCTGTGTTAGTTTTTGAAAACAGCATAAATATACTGTTTCCAAAATTTCTAGACGTTTCCAGGACTTCTAGATCTGTGCATAAGATGTGACACTGACTTCAATAATGGATTTGTTTTATGATATTAATCTCATTACTGCTCATGGTTATTTTTAATGATTTTATTATCTTCTTTTCAAACAGACCTCAAAATAATCAGCATAATATAAACAAGATTGATTGATTGATTGTTATTTCAACAGCTTTAAATGTAACAATAAATGGATAAATAGTAGATTTATTTATGTTCACAACAATCTGATTTTAGTTCTTGTCACATTCCCTGTAATAGCTATTTTTTTTATTTCTTTTTTAATCACTGTTTACTATGTAAAACTCGAAATAATCTGTGTAATATAAATAGGAATATATTACTTGGAAAGGAGAAAAAAACATTTTCAACCTTCAATTCATCTAAAATATATCGAGTTTGTCCTTTTTTCCTTTTCTTTTAAGTTAAAGGGAAGAAAAGCGCGCACTCACTCGGGCGTGTTCACCCAGATGACGTCCAGGTGGCAATAATAAACACACTCTTTGTCTTTGTACGTGTAGCACGTGCACCGTTTGGCTCTGTTCCGCGGATGAGAGTCGCGCGACGTTCCTGTGACGTCGTCGTGGCCGTCGGCGGATCCGCGCGCTCGTTCCGTATATGCCGGTGCCGGTGCCTGTGCCGGTGCTGTCCTCGCGCCCATGCTCGCTCGCTCGGGCTCAAGTGCACTTTCCTCGCGCGCGACAGTGCGGTGCAACGAAATGCCTGAAACCATTCCGGAAATAAAAGGGGTGAGTAGCTGTGTGAAATAAAAATGCATCTAAAAATAAAATAAAATAAAGTTCTAGAGATCTGAGAGTCTGAAGTGAAACATTTTCTCGTTTACACTAACTATGACCGCCTGTGGCACGAGCCAGGAGTGAGCGATATGGCAAAAATATCGCATCATGATACCTGATTTTTTTTTTTTTTTTTTTTTTTACACACAATACTTATGTATCACGATATTTAGGTTTGCTGCTAAACGATTTTTTTCCACGTTTTTCCATCTTTCATGTTATTTCTGTATTTAACAGGAGAAAGTCTCCTCTGGTGCATGTTCTCCCAGGGTCCGGGTGCGTTTCCTCCGGGTTCTCCGGTTTCCTCCCACCTCCCAAAACATACCAATAGGGAAAGTGACTAAATTTCACCAGGTGTGTGTGTGTGTGTGTGTGTGGGTGTGTGAGTGTGTGAGTGTTCCTGACACAGGCTCTGGATCCACCACAGGATAAAGCGCATACTGATGATAAATAAATGAATGAAATCAGAAACTCTTCCGAAGAAAATGGAGGAAAAAAGAGTTTGATGACAAAAACTTCATGTCAGAAAAAAGGAATGTTTTATTCTATATACAAAAGTTTTATTTGTTTTATTAGTTTTATATGAGAATCATTCCAATGCAGCCTATAACTTATCCACGGGACTTTCTCTAAAGATCTCCGACTTCTTACGACACTTTCATCACGATCCTCTTTAATAAAAATGCATTATACCGTTTGCACGTGCGGCTGTTAATCCGATTAAAATCAAAACGCCCAAATCCAGAAGCGACGTCTTGGCCATCCCCGGGGGTTTTACTTAAAAAAAACAAAAAAGAAAGAAAGAAAAAAGAAAGAAAGAAAGAAAAAAAACGAGTCCGATGAACAAAAGCTGTTCAAATTATCCCAGTTTAGTTGACTGACATCCAGAAAACCACATTTTCCAGCAGATGCACCGCATATTCCCAGTAAAACCGTGCGCGTCTCACGTGGCACGCGCTCCGGAGAGATGTGCGTTAGGTAAGGAGTTGTAACGCACACACAGGAGTTCGTGTGTTCGTGTGTTTGACTGCTCTGGCGTCCAGCAAACAGGTTTTTATAGAGTATACAGCCTGCAGAGCACCACCCTCTCCACTGCACCCATGTGATATAACCATCACCTGCAGGCCTGGCTTATCGGGAAAAAATGCGCGCGCGTCATGCATCATCATCATCATCATCATCATCATCAGCACTGAAATGTAAGACTTTATTATATAAATAATTAAGTTATATTTACGTACCACACTTTCAATACATTAGGTTTTTTTTTTCTTTTCCCATATCAGCTATCAGAATGACAACAAAAATGACCATTTTTATTATTTTTAAAATGTTAAACATGCAAGCAAAGCAATTCATCATTTAAAGAAGAAATACTATTAATTGACCATTAAATGCGAAAAATTACAGATATACATTTTCAACAAAATGATGTCATGCAGCATATTTGTTTTATTTTGATAACACACCCAATGATCAGACTTTCAGCCAGATTTCTTTCTTTCTTCATTTTCCAATAACAGCATGTGCTGACGTTTTATATCTGCTGACCCTAACAATTATTATTTTATTAATGAATGGCACATCACACATTTGATCTATTTGTAGTTATGTTTGTTGATGTGGAACATCTGTAAGACAAATTGGTTCCCGTTATTATGTATGTTATAGCAGTTATAAACAGTTGTTTCCTCGCCAGCCTCTCTCTTTTTTTGAAATCAGTAAATCAAAGCACGTTACTGAGAAACCACAAAGTGAAGACTTTCCAGTGGAAAATGTATGAAGTGAAGACACACTGTTAAGTGCTGACACTGGAGAGTCTTTTCATAAATGCATCATAATTGTTCATTTGAATTCATATTGAATTCTTTAGAGATCAGGTCCTGCACTACGGTTCGCGTGAGGAAGTTTACACAATCCCTTACTCTTGGATGCTTTTTTTTTTTTTTTTTTTTTTTTCCCACAGCTGTAGGCTGTCCTTGCTCATAAAACTTAAATTCCCCCATTCATGGCTAATCTCTGGAAACACAGTTGTAGTGAGTGTTTTTACACTGTCAACAGGAGTCCAATTCCAGAAGAATGAGAGCCACTCAGAAAGTTTTGTCTGTGAAGTGGTTGTTTTGAAAGTCGGTTCAGCATGTCAGCTTTGATTTGATCGCAGGTGGTTTCTAAGGTATTGAATAATAATACATTTGATAGTGGGTGTCATTCAAAACATTTCCTATGTATGCTATATTTTCCATGCTAAATTGACCTCAGTCACTGAGAGGTGTGAGTTAGCCAAAAAAAAAAAAATGCTGTGCTCTGGTTAAATGACTTGAAAATGAAAAGTATTTTCATTTTATTTGAATGAATTTAACCATTAGGACATAACAGAATGCACTCAGAAGCCCACAATCTCTAACATGAGCTCTGGATCTGAATCTGATCTGTCTCCTGCACTCCAGATTCCTTGAATAACTTGTCTGCAAGGTTTAAGATGATGATGTGGCGCAGTCCTCGCCAGCTGCATGGAAACAGGGCAAACTGAGGTATAAAATGACGTAAAAAAAAAAAAATGTTGTCTCACATTCATCTTAACAGAGAAGACTGCAGTAGAATAATGTTTGGTAAAACACGTATTAATTGATAGATCAGAAGACGATTAATTTTCCATAGTTCCGGCTGTGATTCAAATCACAGGTTTATATTAACGTTCACGTTCTCATACAATAGTGTTTCTATAGCAACAGCTGATTCACAGGGACTTGTACAGCGGACGCTCTCTGTAATCTAAGAATAATAATAAGCACGGAGTTATTTAACAAACAAAAATATATAATCATTGATATGGTGAAGTTACTAGTGGTCCCTAATGAGACGTTTAACATTTATGGAAGGAGTCTCCAGTGTCAGTGCTTTGTAACAGTCAGGATAATGAGGAGTTCAAGTTTTATGGTGACATAAAGTAAGATGACAAGCTGCGTTAGGGTTAGGGTTAGGAGAGAAAACAAGCTGTGAGGGAATGACTGTTTATAGCTGCTACAACATAAGTGATAACAGGACTTTCAACAACTTTAAATGTAACAATAAATGGCTAAAAAGTAAAACGTCTTTCATTAATAAACAAAAACTGCTGTGCTATAAGACAAATGAGATGCTTCAGGACACGCTGTTGGAAAATAATCAACTTCCAGCTGGTAACTGTGTCTCCACTGACAGGCACATGGAGGACAATAGCAAGAGCAGAGGAGGTGTACTTACTGTTTATGTGAATGATCAAAGTTTGTAAGTCAAACATTGCGCTCTGCACTTTTGGGCTGTGGCCGTATTACATGCCATGGAAGTTTTCACATGTTATTTGTCTGGTCCTGCATACATCGCCCTCCACTGATGCAGCAGCCACAAAGGAGCAGATACATACTGTGGTTATTAAACTAATGACAAATCACCCCAATGCATTCATAGCAGTCTCTGAAGATTTTAATGATGTATCCCTCTCTTCCACACTCACAAGTTTCTCACAGAATGTGGAATGTAACACAAGACAATAGGACATCTGTTATATCCCAAAATTAAGGAGACATACTGTACATGTTTGCTGTCCTCCCCTTTACAGATCAGTTTACTGTTTAGTGCATCTCACTCCCACATACAAACTCACAGTTCACTGGCTTATCAGGAAAGTGAAGAAATGGAGAATGGAGGTTCAAGAGGCCCTGCAGGATGGACTTCAGGAGATGGACGGGAATATGCTTAGTTGTACGGGAAGGACATTGAGAGCCTCTGTATTAAAGACTACATCAACTTTTGTGTGGAATATAATATAATTACCACAAAGACATTGCTCTTTGCCCAGTAACAAACGCTGGATAACAAACGGTCTGACGGCCCTGCACCTTCCCCTTCTCCCAACCTGACTACAACTACTACTGTTACAGCTGACTAATTAAGGAGAGAACTTGGGAAAACTCTGCACAGGCAAGGCTGTGGAGCCTGATGGAATCAGCCCCAGTGTGCAGAAGACCTGTGACAGCAAGCTATATGGTGTCCTACAGCATCCATTCTCACTCTTCCTAAGACTACAGAAAGTGCCCCAGCTCTGAAAGACTTCCTGTATAATTCCACTGCCAAGAACAGGACGTCCTAGCAGTCTGTTAACTGTGTGTGTGTGTGTGTGTGTGTGTGTTACTCCAAACTCCAAATTATTGGTTCTGTCAGACATTTGAAATTTAGCAATCTTGGTAGCTAATGTTGGTACAATCTTAGAAAAAAGGGTTCTTTTAGGGTTCTATAAGAGTTTATTGTATAATTAAGAGTCCTTAGCCTCCAAAATGGGTCCTACTTGGAACCTTTTCAGATACAAAAACACTGTTGTAGGGTTCTACATAAATCTAGATTCTAGGGTCCTTAAGAGTTCTAGTGTACTGAATAATTTAAATTTTCCCCAGATTTTTCTAACATCGCACTTCTAAGAATTCTAATGCAGCATAAATTATGTAAATTTATGTAAGGTGTGGAAGTTCTTAATGGATTTTCTAATACAGAAAACATGACTACAGTGTGACATATCGTACAGACAAACAGGAAAAGGTTTTGTTCTTGTCTATTTTACTGTCCTACTGTTTGTAGAGAAAACACGCGAAAGTCAGAGGAATGGAGGAGGCAGGGCGGGTGGTAGACGGTACCTTGTATATCATGGGAATGCAAAGCACAAGATTAAAATCTCCATTCCTGGTTGATCCCGCTGGGAAATTAATCCTGAAAAAACAAGCTCGCTGCCCCTCCAGCATAGGGCACATTGAGGGTAGTGTATCTCAGCCAAGCTTTCACTGAGGTAACGAGGTTACATGTGAGCCGTTCAAATGCACCTAAAATTATTATAGCCCCTTTCTATTGAAACTTTTATCTGAATATCTGTGATACCAATTGTTAATAGGATTATTTCATTTGTTTTGCACAAAATAATATTTAATCCCAAGAATTAAAGTGTAGCCTTCAAAGAATTCAAATATACTATGTACATTTGTGTAAAACATACTAATTACTGCTTAGTTAATAGTGAATATCCTGAAGAATAGTTAATATCCTGCTCACATACTTACTGAATCGTTCTTCATAGTTAATAGAAGTACTATGAGTGTTAATGAACTACTCATTAATTCTTGCTTAGTTCCTGTATGAGTTGGCGTGGTGTCCCATCTGTGGTATGTTCTCGCCCCACACCCAGGGTTCCTGGGATGGGCTCTGGATTCACCATGCCCCAGACCAGGATGGAACAGTTACTAACAGTAATGGTAAGTGAATTACAGGATGAATAAATTATTGAATTAAGATGAACAGATGAACTAACCACTGCTATCTGTATTTCTTATGTGTGTATTCTGTGCTTTTTTGTGTCTCCCGTAAGCCTTTACTTATGTGTTCTTTTATACTGTATTTTCTGGTGTACCTCAGGGTACAGTATTTCTGCCCTTCACTTTTAGATGATTGAATTTAAAAAATTGCTTTTTCATGAGATACACTTGAATCCTCTTTTCCAGAGAAGAATGGAGGCTCTGTTTTAGTTTCTGTGCCTTTCAACATGCAGCTAATGGCCACACACCGTCTAGAGTCTGACTTTTTTTTTTGAGCTTCAATTTATTTTGGCACCGTAATGCACACTTCTGTAGGCAGATAATTTCTCAGTGCATATTGAAGGTATTGTAACAGCCTGTACAGCGAAATACGAGACAGTGACTCTAGAGCATGTGAACATGAGGTATGTTATTGAAACTGCTGGTGGGTCTGTCATGGTCATTATCTAATGTTACACTGAATTATTCCCATAATGGAGCAACAGTAAAGTCAGTCATTCAGAGAGAGAGAGAGAGAGAGAGAGAGAGAGAGAGAGAGCATGCCTAAAATTATAAACTCAGAACATTCCATAGATTTCACATTATTTGCATTCTTTGCTAACATCAACTCTTCAGCTTTTAGATCAAGAATATGGTACAATGATGAAATCTCTTTACATTACAAAGCTGTTTAATTCTCAATCCTGATTGGTCAGAAGCTCTTGATTCCAGCTGCTAGGTAAATCACGTTCATATTAAAGTGCTCATTCTATATAGAAAATTGTGTATTGGTTGATATGGTGAAGTTTTCTCTAAGGAGATTATTTAGCATTTATAGAAGGAGTCTCCAGTGGCAGTGCTCATTTCTCCCCAGCTGAGCCAATCAAAATAGGAATCTGGAATGACTGAAAAGTTTGCAAGTGTTTTGATCTCTCCAGTATTAATTGACACCCCTGGAAGTCCCGCCCCCTTCCCCCATCCTGCATTAGTAATCCTTTTTGCCAGAGCACTCGTCTTAACTTGATTAACATTAATTTAAGTATATAGTTAAAATCAGGTAATTGTATTTAATAGGGATACTGCCACTGAAAATTTTCAGCTGAAAGAGAAAAAAGGGCAAACAAAGATTAAATACACCAACAACGAAGTCGAAAATGTAACAGTTTATGAATCATTTTAATGCGCCTTTTAATAATTTTAACTGTGTGTTCTAACAGTTTGAGCAGCAGTGGATCAACAGTGAAAATGTCAGCCATGTGGAGCCATTTCACAATTTCTACGAGGGACATTAGACAAATGATTTGTAAAAGGACTACTCAATTATTAATTATATTCACAAATAATTACATTCATTTTGTATTCAGAATTTAATTAAAAAAAAATCCTCACATAATGACAATTTCATGCAACTAAGCTACCAAGAGAACAACAGTATCTACATCTTTATCGATATCTATCTCTGTCCTGCGTGGACTTTTATATTGAGGTTATCCCTCCAAGCCAGGAGATTTTCCACAGGAGAGGATTTCCTGAGATGAAGATCTTAGGTACAGTCCTGATTCTCACCGCAGCATAGAGGCAAACAACTGCAGAGGCCCGATGAAACTTAGAACCCTTCAGGTGATCCCTGTGACAGTTTGCTTGTGAACCGTCACAGTGATGTATGGCCCGCTGCCTATTGCTCCCTAGGGGGGAGGGGGTAAAGCTGAGTGTTTTCGCAATGTGTGATGACCCTTTAACTATCTGTAGCATTGCAGCTTCTTACCCGGACCATGTTGTAACTTTTCAGTCTTGCAGGGAGAGATAATGGATGGAGACCCTCACCCAAGGATGGATCTGTGAGGCATTTGTTTGCTGTAAGATGACTCCTCGGCACTCACCCTTCTCCCCTGGGGCCAATTTCAGATAGACAGGTCTGATTCAATTATGGGTGGACTTTACCTTTCATTCGCTGTTAGATAGCTCCTGACTGGATCCTTAAAGACAAATTCCACGCCGGGCACCTCATAAGGGGCACCTCTTTTTCTTCTCATCAACCTCATCAATTATTTTCTGTTTACTACTCATGAATTTTTGAAATTGATTAACATGCAAGAAATTTCAGTAACGCTGTCTATGAGGTCCATATTCATAAATCATTAAAACTGTACTTATAGTTCTTTGTAGGTTGGTAATGATTCCTGAAACCCCTGAAGCATAACCACAGGTCTGTGATTTCATATTTTCCTCCAGTGGTGACAATCGCAACCCACCATTATCAAAGCTGTATTTATTTGATTGTTTAACTGGATACTTGAACTAAATTACTCAATTATTCAAAAATAAGTCCCCCACAAATAACGTTAACTGGGACCTAATTTGATTTGTAGGTGGAAATTGCAGGAATGGCTCCAATAAATAACTAAAATATTACTTTAGAAATTTAAATAATGAGTATTACTGTCAAAAACAAAGGCACATTAAACAAAAATTGGGATTTTTGTTCTAAAACTGATAAAGAAAATGATAAAGACACACACACACACACACACACACACACACGTAGCATAAACGTAACCTTGGAGGAGCAGAAAGCTTTAGTCCCTTTGTCTTTATCTTAAATATGTTTGTTAATAAATATTAAAGTTGCTTTATATGCTATAATTATGCACAGGTCATTATTAGTTAAAAAGGTTGTGCAGTACACCATATGGCATTATAATGAATGGTGACATGCATTATAATATGATTATAAGTTACCACGGAGCTTTATGGGGCCTTATGTAAGGAGTAACACATTACGGGCTGTGTGTCACTACATGGATTATTCTCCTATAACAGCATGACCTTCTTCTTCTTCTTCTTTCGGCTTTTCCCTTCAGGGGTCGCCACAGCGAATCATCACTCTCCACCTATCCCTAT
>CM075022.1:17531341-17569750 GCA_037576675.1 Pangasius sanitwongsei
TACAGTGGTCCAGAACTCAGAATCGCTTGATATATAAGGATATACTGTATAAGTATATTTCCTAAATCATGCAACACAAAATTCAAATTAAAACCAATGTAAAGTGTGTTAATGCACCTCAGTGCACCTTGGCATAGATTCTACATGTCTCTGCAACTGTACTGGACACCATTCTTCCAAAAGATATTCCATCAGGTGGTGTTTTTTTAACCCCGTTTTCTCCCAATTTTGTTATTTGCCCTTTCAACACAACAGCTACCAACTGTGCTTCCTCCGAGACATGTGACATCCCCACATCTTTTTCGAACTGCTACTCAGGCTGTGTAACAGAGCAGTGTAACACACTCAGAGGAAAGTGCTATCCCTCCTCTTCCACATACATGAGCTCACACACATTCACACGTGATTGGCTAGTGTCACCATGACTGACAGGAGAGGGGGAGTATGCCCTTCCCTTCGACCCAGAGGGCACGGCCAGCTTTGCTCTCTTGGACTCCAGACCACGGATGGCTGTGGCATCAACTGAATTCAAACTCGTGATCTCCCACTGATATGGCAAAAGCTTTTCTGTCGCACCACTCGGGACGGTATTTTGATGATGGTGTTGGAGAGTGCTCTCTAAAACTTCGCTCCAAATTCTCCCATAAGTGTTCAATTGGATTGAGACATGGTGACTGTGAAGGCCATAGCATATGGTTTACATTATTTTCATCCTCATCAAACCATTCAGTGAGCCCTCATGCCCTGAAGATGATGGTGGAGTCATCCTGGAAGAGACTATGCCCATCAGGATAGAAAGATTTCATCATAGGGGAAAGATGATCAGTCAGAGGAACTTCAGATTGATGTGAGGTGACACTTCTCTTCAATCCATGCCAGCAAAATACCCCTTCCTTACATTTCAGATTATATTAATACTTGTTTGTATATATATAAAGTTCCACTTTCAGCTTGTTATATTATTGATGTAAGTCCCAGCTTTTGTGTTACGCAACCTAGGCTGAATTGTTTTGATGTCAAGCATAAGATAACAATAAAGATCCTGCGGAAAGTGAATAATATCTTTTTCTGGGGTTGTGTGAAAACGCTTGCAATGAAAAAGTCTGCTTTGGACAGAGAGAGGTTTATTTTATCAAGCACAAATGAAATTCCAGATTCAGAATAGGACCCTGTTTCTTATCAAAATAATTTTCTTTGACTTAGGAAAACTCTGTGCAGATGGGATGAAAACAAATGCCTGTGTAATAGCGGTCAGCCTCTTTGTTTTTCTCTGTTTCTCTTTGTACTACCAAATCACAAACACTAATGGCTTAAAAATGCATCAGTCACACTGCACATGTGGATACGTGTGAGGGTTTATGTATTCACACGTGAAGGATACACACCACACAGTTTGTTAGTTGATTGACATTGACATTCAATGTGTCTTTAAGTACAGAGCAAAGCCTTGGGATCTTACCAAAACTGGCAAAAAAGGAAAACTGAACGCTTACAGTCTGGCCAGCAGGCAGTGGTCTGTTACATTCAGCTATTAGGACAGAAATGTTTCCATGAGTTCATTCTGAGAACTGTATAATAACACGTAAATTCAGCAGCATCATTCCAAAATTGTTGGCATGAAAGAAGATCTCTTCACCTCCTAAATCCCAAATTACCCAAATTTAGAATTTGTGTGCAGATGTTTGAATTTAACTTTAATTACTGTTATTCACATTTCACTGCCAGTTCTGAGCAAATACTGATTCATGGTCGATTAAGGAATTAATCTGTTCAGATTGGAACAGATTACAGGAAGTGTGCTGTAATAGGAAAATAACGAAAGATGAGGTGGTGGCGATGCAGCCCAATGCAAAACAAAGTTACTGGTACCACCCCGAAGCTAATTGTTTTCCTTTAACAGCACATCCTGAAGTTTTTTATTCCACTATTACCACAGCAATTTGCCAATGATTACAATTTTTCATTTATTAAACACAGGAAAAACACATCACACTATTCATCCATTTATAGTTGCATTTATTGTTGTAAACTGTCCTTGAAATGAGTTAGTTCCTGTTATCGCTTACATTGCAGAGGCTATATACAGTTGTTCCATCATTAGTCTCTCTTTTCTCTCTCTCTCTTGAAGTTAATAAGAAAAAAATGCTGACACTGGAGACTCCTTCCAAAAATGCTAAATAAATGCCTACCTCCAGAAACCTTCACGATATCAACCATTACATGGGTTTTTAAATCCATTTGTAATCCGGAATCCAGAAACGATACCTTATTAGAATGAGCAGATTCATATAAACCTATGGTTTGCAGCTGCACTACTGTCAGAGCTGTTGAAATAGAAAATTAATCAACACCATTCAGAATCCAAACTTCAACGGCCCTGGGGACTGAATACAGTTAGAGAGTTCAGCAGCTTCAGAAAAAGAGCAGTAAATACTTTTAACTAAGTGCTCAAACAAAAAAGCACATCTATGGCTTAGCGGTTCATCTCACAGCACTGCCAAAAAACCTTAAATGTGTCACGTGGCCTGCAGATGCACTGGCACGTCAACAAACCAATGCGATACAAAAGAACATTAAGCCTTTTGATCAATGCATAAATCTCTTGAAGACGCCCCTCTTTTTATTTCTGATCCCACCTTGCCCTGGCTTCACATCACAGCTTAGTTTTATTCTTTACCGATATTTCTTGCAGTGGATGTCAGTCCTTGTTATTCACAGACTATATTTAACCCTCTCCTAAAGCTCGCCCCTACGTTAATAACTTAGATGGAATGCTTATATGTGATATTACGTCATGTGTTGAACCTCAGCATCCTTGACTCGGTTTCAATCCAGCTTGTCAATACTGATTTATTCATATAAAGCACTGTTTTGTCAGGAATATTTTTTCTACAATGCAAAGGGGTTACGTTGTTACTTTTACCATGTGTATTGATTTATTTCTAAGCTGTTAAAAGATTTTAGCATCAGAAACTTTCGACCCATCTTTAGCACTGGTATATCTTATTTCTGAAAGACTTTTAAGACTTTTTAAAATGTTTTAGATTAGACTGAAAATTCAGACAAGATGGTTAAGGTTGTGTGCTAGCAGCAAGAAAATTGTTAATTAAGCCTGTTACACTCATACGTCCTTAGAAAATAGGCTCCTGAAGGCTTCATTGGATAATTACGAGTTCTTAGAGTCTAATATGGGTTACACCTGGACTCATCTTGGACAGGAAGAACTGTGTTGTACTTGTTTACAAATTGAGAGCCATTAAGGGTTCAAGATTTAAATTCTATGTATTGGATTCAGTCAACTTTGGAAGGTTCTTTGGGAAAAAAAGCCTTGGTTAAATGAAGAAATCTAACATTTTAAGGCGCACTTTGCGCAAAAGATTAAAATGTAAGGTTTTATTTAAAGAAAATCTTTTTTTTAAAAAATAAATAGAATCCCTTTAGAAAGCTAGAACCGGTAACATCCAAATAATAATCGAGGAACCTTTTTTTTTTTTTTACGTTAATAGTTCTTTGGATCAGCCAAATGAATAAATGTTAAAGTGAATAAATGTCATGAAGTCAATGAAGTCATCTTAGCTATTTTTTTAAAAAATCCCCAGTGAACGAAACTCTTTGAAAAAAGGGTCCTCATCGTTCTGTTTTAAGGTTCTACATAGACATTTGAACCTGTTCCAAGATTGTCTCACACTTGTTGACAGCTAGTGTCACACTCTAATAAGAGTCAAGTAAGGTGCTGCATATGTATAAAATCACCACACCACCCTTGTTTGTTTGAGTTCATATGATTTTCTCATGAGATCAGGTTGCCTCTTCTCACAAACCTTGACTTCAACCTTGACTTTTGTTTAAAGTGACATTAGGACCTGAATTTGTGGTGCAGACACAACACCCGTCCAGATGCATTACAAACCTCAGTGCAAAAATAAAGTAGCCATTTTAACAAGCCATTTTATATGGTGATACATACACACATGGTGATTTGTTGACTTTGTGGACACCTGACACTTCACCATCACACCCGTATGTGCTTGTTGAACATCCCATTCCAGATTTATTCCCCCTTTGCTGTTATAATAACTTCCACTCTTCTGGGAAGGCTTTCTTCTAGATGTTGGAGCGTGGCTGTGGGGATTTGTGTTCATTCAGCCACAAGACCATTAGTGAGGTCAGGCGCTGATGTTGGGATGTCGAGGAGGTCTGGGGTGCAGTCGGTGTTCCAGTTCATCCCAAAAGTGTTCAGTGGGGTTGAGGTCAGGGCTCTGTGCAGGACACTCGAGTTCTTCCACTCCAACCTTATCACACCATGTCTTCATGGACACTTTGTGCTCTGAGGCATTGTCATGCTGGAGCAGGTTTGGGCCTCTTAGTGTCTAAATGATGATGAATGACACTTTCTAAATGGCACCACTCTACCGGGGTCACTGTGAAATGTAAATGGAGGATGAAGCGCTATCTGGTCTCACAAGGCTATTGTGATAAGTGTATTATTACACTTTTACTGACAAAGTTCTTGTTCCTTATTTCCTTATTTTTTGCACATCTAATATTGTATGAGAATAGCATTTTAATTAATAACATATCTGAAGTGGTCTTTCAACATTTTGTAATTTTATTAGTCAAATGACATGGGGTATATTGGGATTGACAATTATCAGTCAAACATTTGCTTACAAATGACTGACATTTAACAGCAGCCTGATAAACAAAGCAGAAAGACGGAAAAATATGGTAATGACGACTTGTTGTGTTTACAATCATTACGGCAATGTCAAAGGCCAGATCTCTTGTCTGTTAAATCTCTTATGCCTGAAATCCTCACTGTGCTTATGACCAATCCCAGTGGAATTCCAGTGACTGTGGGAATGCGACTTCATGCATTCACGCCCTGTTTTCTGTGGTTGAGAAAATTTGAATCATGTTTCGGAAGTAAATGCATTCCTTTGTGTTTGCTGTACGTCTCGTTCAGCATTGTAACATTGTAGCTTGGATAAAAATGCAGCCAGATGTTTCATTAGTGCAAAATACATTAACAAACCAAAAATGCAACAGCAAATCAGAAAATACAATAACAAAACAAAAAGCACATTCAGAAACACAAAATCTGAAAAAGAATAGGTCCTTTAGTGTTGGAATGTAATGCCACTGTCTGTATCTATATCTGTTTAGTGCTAAATATTCATATCTGTATTTGGATTTAAACCCAAAGTGGGTGTGGCCTAAACTGGAAGTGTAAATGGGCCCAAGCTGGGAATACACCTCAGCTGGGATGCCAATCCATCGCAGGGCACCGTGAACACTCACAATCACACCTAGGGGTAATTTAGCATAGCCAATCTACATACATGTTTTTTGGGAGGTGGAAGGAAACCGGAGAACCCAGAGTAAACCCACACAGACACAGGAAGAACATACAAAACTCTGTACAGACTATAACCCGAGCTCAGTATTGAACTGGGGACCCTAGAGCTGTGAGTTGACATCATCACAGAGTGAATGTCACCCAGAGTAAATTCATGTAGGTTCATACTTCCTGTTACTCTAAACATCCTCCAGCTCTCCATCTTCTATCATCTCTCAGACTGATGTGGAGTGTAGCCAATCAGCAATGAGCATGTGATGCTCAATAAGGACCTCCCATTTCCATTTTGAGTTAATGCTGTTGTGTTTTCAGTTTTGCTGTCATGGTTATGGTTTGTTAATATGTTTTGCCACCATAGTCTCATCAGCGTATGGTTTTACTCAAGTTCAATAACTAGCTTTCCCTCATCGTCGCTGCTGCTGGACCTCTCCTCCTCCTCCATGTAGCTGTGTGGAGCATTAGGCTCTGTAGGGTTACTGTGGATGCTGGATGTGCATGTTGGATTTGGATGTATGCAAGAGCTGTTAGTCTGGTTTGAACATGAAGGACGTGTGTATGCTGGCGTGGTTTTTATTATCTGACAGTGTTCCGTGTTGCAAGGCGATATCATGCAGGGTTCATTCAGCATACTGATTCGTGCTGCTCCATCTGTTTCTCGCTCTGGCAATGGCCTTTGCACTTGCAAGCTTGTTGAATGAGTCAGTCCCCTTGCAGAGTTTTTGGTTTGTGTCTCTTTTTGGACCTCCTTCTGAATGGCATTCACCAAAAGGGGATGAGCCAAGAGATGCCTCATGTCACCTTGTCCTCTGGATAATGATGTAAAACTTTCACAATGTCCAAGAGAAGCATGCTCCTTCACTTTTGTGTTACTTTGGTCAATTTGTTTTGGAGCCACATTAGCACTGGGACTATTTTCTCTAACATGATGTTTATTGGTGTGACACTTGCTTTCAGGTGAAGGGATGGTTATTCCACAGATTGCCGATGTAGTGCTGATGGAAACAAGCTCAGGTGATGCTGCGTTGACGTTAGTCATGTGTTGGGATGTGGAAAGGTCCGGATGTGGTTTCACTGTTGTGTGGTAGCTTTCAGTGCATTTTGCCTCCTGCTCGAAACACAGATATGTGAAAACATAAAACACAGGCTGAAGAATGTCAGGCAATCTCAAAATGTGATATTATTCACTTCACAGAGTAAATAGTAAATAAGGGAGGAGCACTGTGTCGTGCCTGTAACACACCTTGCCCACCTTTTAACCTTTAAACACACACAAACTTGCCAGCATTATCTAAGCTACCTGAACACAGCACTGTGCTAAAGTTAGACCAGCTAACTAAATAAGTAACTACAACCAAGTTCTTGCCAGTTAGCTAACGTTATGTCATTCTATTATGTTGTGTAATTCAAACCAATTAATTGGCTAGCTAACATTAAATCCAGTAGCCGAGTTTGCACACTAGCTAATATTAGGCTAACATTTACCTTGTGTAATTAAACCAGTTAGTGTTAGCCTTCCCGTACCAGGATGGTAGGTAAAAGTGAAAGGCAAACTTATCTAACCTTTCCTGATTATGAATTCATGAGAAAACAAATGTAAGATTATTAAGTCCATCTTTAGACATGTTTACAAATTTCAAGTTTCAAATTCTCAAATTATTGAAAATTATTTTGCATATTTCAAGCAATTGTTTCTATAAAGAAGCAAAATAATCAAAGTGGGCTTAATATTAATACTTAATTTGTTTTATAGCGATCTCATAACAAAAAAGATTGGTTATATTTGCCTGTTTTCAAGATATTTACATGAAAAATGGCACCAATGAAAGAAATAAATGCACAAATCATGCACAGTAAGGAGTTAATACCAAAAATTGTGCACGATGGTATTCAGACCTCGGACGTAACTACAGAATTAACCCGCTAGTTGCGGCGTGAGTTTTGGGGCGGAGTTTGCTGAACACAAAGGCATGTCTCAGTTACTTCTTAAGTTAACTTAAGTAGATTTTTCTTGTGCGATATTGGTTTAGCAAGAGCATATTTTCATCTTTTGTGCCGTAAATACATTTTAAAAAATTGTGGAATACTATTTTTGGGCAATATTAAATACATAAACATGGCACTGTTAATTAATGAATAGTATCATCCTGAATGCTTTTGAAAAAAAAAAAAAACATCTCGGACATCTCTACTCAAGAAAAATCTGGCAGCCTCGGCGGCGTGAACTACACTCGGGCCATTTTAATATAATAATCTGACTGGATCAGAGAAATTATTGATGCAACTTTTGTAGTTAAGTCACTGACTCTCCAGGAGCTCCTCTCTCTTTTCTCTCACCTCTCTTTTGTTTTCCACAGCATCCTCCTCCTGTTTTGTCCATGTACTCTTCATGTCCCTTGTCCCCACCCATTCTGTTCCATCTCCTCCTCTGCTCTTAGGTTCCAGGGGGATCCACTTCTGTCTCCCTGTCCCAGCCTCCCACTGGAAGTTTAAGCTTTGGAGAGAACAGCTCATTGGAGGCTCTAAGGGGAGAATAAATTAATTCCAGTTGTTTCAAATCTCTGAAAAAGCCTTCCACAGCTTGCAGAGTTCTGTAGCCGAAGCTTGGCCTCAGCTCATCTCACACTTTCCCTGAGGTATCAGCGCGTAAGCTCCAAAGACTGAATTCCACAAAGCTAAATGCTTTCACTTAGCTAGCGCCAAGACAGGTTGAGGTGTAAGTATCTTGTTTTTAACACCTCCTTCATCCAAGCGCAAAGTGGAATACACAGCCAGAGCAGACTGGCTACTGAAAAAAGTAATTAACAGTAGAGTTGGACACACTTTTGTTGTCTTAATGTTGCCTTAAAGAAGATTCGAACATCTTCTACACACATTAAATAGGATAAAGCATAATAATAAGTAACATGACAAATGACTTAACAATTTATATCATGCAGCCTATGAGGAATGAGAAACGACTATGCTTACCATCCGAAGTGTTTTATACCCCTTATACCACAGCACTTTTCCAGTGTTTATATATGTTTATTAATTAAAGAATCATATGTGCTTTTTATCATTCATTTTTAGACTTAGGCTTGATTTATTTGGAGCATTGTCTGTACAAGTCCCTGTGAATGAGCGGTAATGAATAAGGATGCATGCATTAATATAAACCTGTGATTTGAATTACAATCGAAACTACACCTTTCTGACCAATCAGATTCCAGAATTCAACAGCACAGGTAAAGAAACAATTGTTTGCTCAGATCGTCCAGGTCATGATTCCTTTGTCTGAACTCTTGTGCGTGCCTCTGTGCTCTAAGTGGAAGCTCGAGTCATGTCGGTAATTTGTAATGGGGACAGGCAAGATAAAAACCTCCCAACCCTAAGGCCAGTGCTCAGTAGAGACCTCCATGCTGGACCCTCTGTCCACTCCTTGACATCTAATCCATCATACTCACTTAAAAGAGGCTAGTTAAAAGGCAATGGCAGAGGCTGGTGAAGAAATAAAAATTTCTCCTCACAGATTTATAGGAACATATACCGAAAAGAGCAAAAGCTTTAAATAATCAGGCTTATCGGGAGAAAAGGGGAGAAGTTTTGTTTATTCTTAGCCCTTCTGATCATCCTTTGACCTTTCTTATTTTTGTTGCTGTGACTAATTCATGTGGCCTGTGACCTATGGAAAGGGAATCTCTTGGAACTGCCACAGGGCAAGTCAACACTGTTAGGGCAAGATTCTGATACTGAATCACTGTGAATGATCAGGAAGAGGTCATTGTAGGAGCGCTTAAAGGCAAAAGACTATAAAAACTACAGACTACAAAGGAAGAGAGAATAAACAAATCAACCTGACATTCCCACTTTACTAAATGTGTGCTGATTTAACACAGTCTGTTTTGATATCTTGATATCCCAGTGTCTTCCAAAAATACATAGAGTAGATTTCTTTACCATTAGAAGCGTAATTAGGAATGATCTGTATAACAGTGCAAGGGGCTAGCATTGTAATCACATTTCTATTATTTGTCCTAAAATAAGAATGCTGAAATGGTTAATAAATGTGCAGTGTTTCTGACTTGAAATTAACTAAAACTAGTTCCATAATCATTATTCCTTTGTCAATAACATTAAAAGCATAAAAATGCTTTCCTTCACTCATTTGATTTGTTATCCTAATGAAACCACGAATGAATTAGAATGAAATAACTACTACATAGATTGACCACAGCGCTGTTGAATCCTTGATTCTGGCTGGTCAGGAGGTGCTGATTAATTTTCTATAACAGTAGCTCTCACAATAATCCCAGTTACAAATCAGAGGTTTATATTAATGCATTTGTTTTAATATGTTATTGTTTCTATAGAAACAGCTTATGCCACAGTGTAGCAGATGCTCCACATAATCTAAAAATAATCAGATTTAAAAAAAAAAAAAAAAAAAAAAAAAAAAAGGTCTGTTATTTAACAAAGAAAAAACGTGTAATCCTTGGTATGCTGAAGGTTTCCTTGAGGAGATGCCTATTTAACATTGATGGAATGAATCACCACTGTCAGCGAATCGCAACAGTCTGCACGTTTTCCGCATGGGAGAGTCTTGAGGACAGAGGAATTTGTGGTTTCAGTAACATGATAAGCTGATCAACTTCAAGAGAGAGAAAAAAAGAGAGTCTGGTGAGGGATGACTATTTATAGCTGCTATAACGTAACTGAGAACAGGAACTAACTTGTTTCTTGGACATTCCACAATTGTAAATGGGTAAAAAGTATAATTTGTTCTTTATGAAGTAGAAAATTGTAATCATTGGAAAATAATCAACATCGGGAAATATGTCCAGGAAAAATGTTGTAGGTAAATAATGAACATTTCGCAACAGCCGACAACACACCACCCCTTTGTTGATTCTTTTCCAATGACAGCCATTTATTTTATTCTTTACATATAGTATAATTTTCGCATAAGATTCATTTCACTCTTTGAAACGCCCTGTCTGTCAATTAATGTAATAAGTTAAAAATCTAATGAATGTCTTTAAACTCCGAAAACCAATCAAATGAAATTCATGGTGTATTTTGCCAATTATTATTGCCAAGTATTCTTTACGTAATCTAATGCACTATAAACCGATCTGGGGTGATATATGTGAGCAATTCACTCAGTAGTAGTCAGTAGTCTTATGGGAGAAAAAGGCTATAAACTCCACCACCAATCTCTATAAAATAGACCAAGGAAGTGGTGGAAAGTAAATTTCTTTGTGGTACACAGTAGGAGCTGTTGTGCAATAAATGTACATTATGTACAGCTGTCCTGATTGTCTGCAGATGCCCCTCAATAGACAATGTATGTAACAGACAATTTTGACAAATATGATGCAAATATGAGTTGTTAAAAAAATAAGATGAGCAATTTACTAATTTTATATAGGCTGTTTTCCTTAAATGTCTTTTCCCCCCTCTCTCTTTTAAATCATCTAGAAGCTCCAAAAAATGAAATCATTTGATGTTTTGTCCTGCTTAAACTGAAATGCAGATGTTATTGGTTTTAGAGACGCCATAGTGTTTGAGACACTGTGTCCTGTGAAATGCTCAATGATTTTTTTTTTAATATTAAAGGGTGATTTGTATTGTATTTGTAAAAAATAAATAAGTAAAACATAAACATGATTGCAAGGGCAAAATTATTCCGTCTGTTATTGTGTAAGCGGAAAAGAACTTGTGAAATGATTGTCAGTTGTCTCCACCTTGTGGAGATATGCAGTTACACCTTAGGTTTGTCTTTCTAAAGGGGCATGCTAACACTTGTTATTAGCTTGAAAATAGTTATGTGGCTAACCACATGCTGTTCAGACAGAAGAAGAAGAAGAAGCAACCAAGCACTACCATGACTATGTGTGGAGGTTTTTGTACCTTCTTCCTATAATATTTATTGTTTTTACATTGCATTAGATTCTTGTACTGATAATTATTAGTTGTGGCACAATGGATATAAAAAGTCTACACACCCCTGTTTAAATGGCTGATTTTTGTGATGTAAAAAAATGAAACCAAGATAAATCATGTCAGAACTTTTTCCACCCTCAATGTGAAATTGCAATATATAAAAAAAAAAGTGGAAGGACAAAGTGAAAAACAAACATTAAATCTCATGATCAAAAATAATTATCATACAGCTGTCATAAATGAAATTATTCTGATTAACCCCAAATAAAGACCACCTGTTTCTGTAGGATTTTCTTCACATCTTCTTGGTTCCATCTGAATGCTGAAGCCATGGGCCACATTGAGCTTACAAAGCACGCATGGTATCTCACTTGCTGAAAGGTATCGATCAGATAAGGGGTACAAAAGAATTTCCAAAACATATGTACCATGAAGCACCATGAAGGCTATCATCAACAAGTGGAGAAAATGGAGCACCACAGTGACATCACCAAGAACAGGACGTCCCTCAAAAATTTATAAAAGGACAAGATAAAACTTACCAGGGAGGCTGCCAAGAGACCTATAGCAACATTAATGGAGCTGCAGGAATATTTGACAAGTACTGATTACTCTCTGCATGTTACAGCAAACTCTCATACTCTTCACATATCTGGGCTATGAGGTAGGGTGGCTAGACGGAAGCACTTTCTCACAAAAAACATCCAAGATCAACTAAATCACCCCAAACCGTGTGGTAAAATGTGTTATGGTCTGGTGAGACCAATTCCAAAAGGTATAATAATTCCATAATTCCAAAAGGTATGTTTGGTGCAAAAAAAAAAAAGCACATCACCAAAAGAACACCATACCCACGGTGAAGCATGGTGGCGGCAGCATCATGCTGTAGGGCTGCTTTTCTTCAGCCAGAACTGGGGCTTTTACTAAGGTGGAGGGAATCATGAATAGCTACAAATACCAGTTAATTTTAGTACAAAACCTTTAATTGTCTGCTAGTAAGTTGAAGATGAAAAAGAATTTCACCTTTCAGCATGACAATGACCCAAAGCATACATCCAAATCAACAAAGGATTGGCTTAACCAAAAGAAGATCGATGTTTTTGATTGGTCTAGCCAGAGCCCAGACCTGAATCCAACTAACAATCTGTTGGGTGACCTGAAGTGGGCTGTGCAGGATATTTCCTTGCAATTTGATGGCTCTAGAATGTTTTTGCAAGAAAGAGTGGGAAAATATTACCAAGACAAGATGGGCCACGCCGATAGACTCTTGCCCAAAAAAGACTGAGTGTTGTAATAAAATCATAAGGTGCTTCAACAAAGTATTAGTTTAGGGGTGTGCAAACTTATGCAACTAGGTTATTGTAAGTTTTTTATTTTTCCTTTTTTCTCTAAACATGTTTCTGATTGTTTTTCACATAATTTTCATACCTTGCAATTTCACATTGAGGGTGGAAAAAAGTTCTGACATGATTTATCTTGGTTTCAATTTTTTACATCACAAAAATCTGCCATTTTAACAGGGGTGTGTAGACTTTTTATATCCATCGTATATCCAGTGGTGTGTCGGAGTTTTTTAGACAAGTGGAGACAGAGATGGGCACCTGTTATGGGACCGGTCTGGCCTGTTTTATAGAAGTTATTAGTTTTAGTTTCTTTTCTTATGCCTTTAATAGTCCATGTTAACTTTGCTGGTATGCATATGACCACAATGATCACCTTTTCTGTATCTTTAAAACGTCATTAAAAACGTTCATTCTGGCTGAAATTTATCAGAGGTTCTCACAGATCCACTTAAAGTGTACAGTAATTTTTTAGTTATTTACTGGAGTCATGGAACTTTTTATTCTTGTACTTTGCACCCACAGACCACATTATTGTTTTCTAATTGTTATTAGACTGAAGTTGACATTCTTTACGGATCAAGTGTTTTTGCTGAGCTGATAAGAAATAATAATACGTAAGTTATGTTTAATAAGAATAATAATTATAGTAATTTTTATAATGTTGGGTTGTGATTTCCACCTCTGTAACTTCAAAAAAAAAAAAAAAGCAGAACCCTGGGCTATTCTTCATAGAAAGAACAGAAAGAGTGATGTATAGAATATAGTTATAATTATATACTATATCTGATCTCTTCCTTGGTGCAGAATAAATGATCACATAAAGATATTACTACACTGGCTTCATAGTTGCTCTATAGTTCTTAATACTGATGGGAACTCCAGTAGTACTATTATTATTTTAAGTAGCATTGAGTCTAAATGAATTGTACTACTGGATCTGCTACTGAAAATGTAAACCTGAGTTTATGGATGTTCTCAACAGAATCATGGCTGGACAAGTTTTTGAACTCACCTGTGAATGAATCCTGATTGATGTGATGTATTCCACCAGGGCCCAGTGCACATTTCATATTTTCCTCTTTAAGACAGGTGGACACTGGCCCATATGACTCAAATTGAGCACTGGTCATATTAGCAGTCCTAGAGGTGATTGCCTTGACTTCCTCAGTTTTAGACCAGTCTTGTCGGGCTAAATGTTGTCCAGATTGATCTGAAGCGGAGGTTTGATTTTCTTCATACTTTAACCTGTCTCCACTGCAGGCTCCTGTCTGGTTTAAAGGTTGTTGTGGACATACCCGGCACGCTAACACACTCCGTGAGTTGATCGTTGTTGCCGTGGCCGAGAAGTCGCCTAATGGCTGACAGGATTTGGGTTGGATCGGTTCATCTTGGTTTGAAGCTGAAATAGGGGTCACTGGTAGAACCAGAACTGAAGATGGCACAGAGAGACATGATGTGTTTGTTTCAGCCGTATGTTTTTCTACTGATTTTGTTAAGAGAAGTGATTTCTGCTGTTGAACACTTGTTTGCACAGGTTGATGGCTTGGGCTTCTTTCAGATATTTCTGGAAAAGTTGCAACTTTTACTTTCACCGATTTGCCCTCAGAGGATGTTGCTGCATTGTTGGTAGAAGCCACAGTTGTATGAATCATCCCATGGCTACCTGTAGTGTCTTGACAACTTTGCTGAAGGCTGCATATTATGGAATTTGAATACTTTCTCAAGATCTGGTCATGCACAGAAGTTTTGCTTAACTCTGCCTCACTTTTTGCAGTGGATTTGTCTGCTGAGGGTTTGCTCAATTTCTCGCTAGGCTTTTGTTTAAGATATGATATAGCACTAATACCACACCCTGCAGTCTCTGGGTCTTTTGACACCGTACTGTCCTCAGGTGTTGAACTTAAAAATTTACACTGTTGTCCCAATGCCCTGCTATCCAGTAAAGCTGAAAGGTCATGCTCTGACTTGGAAGGTGACCTTGAAATAACCCCTTTAGTGCCAGTGTTTGTTAAATAACCATCTTGAGCACTTTTTGTACTCTTTGCCGTGTGTTCTGTAACTGTTGATCCAAATGACATGAGTGTCACGTCTGGGATGTTGCTGGGCACACTCCTGTTTACATTCCCCGGTTCAACAGCGAGCTTTGTTCCTGTATCACCAGAGCTTTGTTTATGTATTTCTTGTGAAATACCTGTTTGGATTGTGTGAGTCCCAGACGTTTCTGGATCTTTGCTGAGCAAACAATGACTTCCAGTAGTTTTATAGTCCGGCGTTTCAATCTGCGGTTCTATCAACGCAAGCTGCTCATCTGAAATGAGTTGCATGACTATCTGGAGGTCTGCTGTTTGCACGTAAAAAGTGTCCTGAGATCCCTGGATCTCAGTGCTGCTTATCTCCAAAGGGATGCCATCTTTAGAGCTCGGAAGTACCGGTGCAGGTGTAACTCCAGGTGATTGCGTTGGGATCACTACAGATGCAACAGGATTGTCTTGTACAGATGCCACATTTCCAGCATAGACCTGGCTGTTTTTTGTTGATGTAGGTGAGTGACAAACTGGTGAGATTGAGCTATGTGTTGTACTAACATTGACACTCAGGTCTGTGAATGCTAACGGAGATGCTAATGAGACTGATGCTGTAGAGCTGTAGGTCGATGTGTAGGCATTAGCATTCTGGCAACTGTACATGGCAGGTGTCATAGATGTTGCCTTTGTTATGGCTGTTATACACAAAGTACTTTGCTCATGTCCAGGGGACATAACGGTCACTGTTGACTGGTTTTGTGGTGTGGATGGTGAAGTTGTTGCAGGTTGCTGATTCAGACTAACATTCTGTTTGGGTGAAGACGGATTCAGCGAGGAACCTTTGCCAAGACAAGGATCTGACATGCCATCTGTCGAACCAGGAATCTTCAGCTGGTACACGGGAAGAAAGCTGGTCTTGGCTTGAGAAACCGAGGAGATGCTGGAGGAGGCAGAAGGAGACGCAGATGTCCCACTCATATTGGCCACAAAAAGCGGAGAACTGTGCCTCTTGAAAAGGATCTGTCTCTGATTTGAGGAGGAAGACAGATTGGTGAAACTGCCTTGCCTGTTAAGACTTAACCCATTGTCCCTCTGCAGTGAAGTTAGACTTGACTTTTGGGGCACATCACCACTATCTGACTGTAATGATTGACATAGGTTGGCGTTTACCTGTCGGCTCGCACATTGTTGCATCCTTATTAGGGCTTCTGTATTGTCGACAAAGGCTGAAAGATGTTCATCTGTCCTTTGCTTTTTCCTCTCTGAAGGTATTGGAGTTGAAAGCTGTGTTTCTGGTGCTCTGCCTTTTTCTTCTGTGCCTTTTATTGCATTCATCACAGTATTCAAGTCTGAGCTTGGAACATTAGTTTGCTTGGTCAGACTTTGCTGGGGTTGCCCAGCTGATTGTTTCATTGGTGTATTTTGCACAAGTAAGTAAGAGGAAAGAACCTGACTGGATGTCTGTGCTGTGAGGACATTAGCAACAGGAGACAGACTCGGAGCAGAGCAGGATGTATAGCTCACAGATACAGATGCAGACGTATTGCTATCTTTCTGTTGGCTTATTTGAATCCCCTGACTTTCAGTTTGCTCAGGGCTAAGTGTGGACTTTCTGCTCTTCAATACAGAGTCTTTCTCTATGTTGTAGAGCTTCTTGAATGTACCACCTCCATACATGTACCATTTATTGTAGGCAAACTTTTGTGCTTTCTTCCTACGACATCTTTTGACAACCGACTCTGATGCCGTGTCAGTGCAGTCTCCATCAGAACTGAGGCTACTAAGACTGCCTCTTTCCATTGGAGAACGTTCCACTGCAGATAAACCATCCACTGCTACTTGTCTGACCAGTGAACGATGGCTGGGTGTGTGTTGATCTAATGACTTAATTGGGTAGATATGTCCTGCACTACATCTCCTGCTCAAAGGAACATTGTCTACTTCATAAGGCGAAAGCGTAATGTCACTGTTCTGAATGCCCACGCTAAATGGTAAAGAACTGCTTCGGGTTAATGGTGCATGTTCCAAGCTGATAGAATGCTGTGTAGGCATAGAGCTGTAAAAAGCCCTACCTTTTCTGTCTTGCTTTTGCGAACTGGATACTTGGTGTTTGCTGCTTCTTATTTCAAAATGGAACGAGTCTTTGTAAGTGTACGGCATGGGAAGATCGATGCTGCCTTGTTTCGACAACACCGTCTTCCTCGGCCGCACGTTCACTAGATGTTTGTCGTCCATTACCACGCTGTTTTCGGAGATCAGCTTCAAGATGTGTTTCTCTAGCTTTTGTTTCTCCTGAAGTGACACTTTGCTTTTGATGTCATCAGTGCCCACATCTGAGAGTTTCTCAGAGGTTTCTGGTTCTTCCAGTTCCATGCTGGGATCGTGCAAAGTAGTGCCAGGACTGGAGGTTGAGTGTTGTTCATTGCTTTCACTGAAGCCGGAGTCTGTGCTGTCATGGCTTTGAGACTTAGGGAAGAGTGCCTCCTGCCTCTGAAGAGGAGTACGATTTGGAGTCAGTGGAGCACGTCCATCTCCATTTGGGCTTTTTGCCTGTATTGGTGCAGCATCAGAAGATAATTGAGGTACCCTCTGGGTTACAGTATGTGAAATTACTTGTTGCCCATGTGCTGGTGAAGCAATAACTCCAACCACTGCAGCTTTACATAAAGCCCACTCTGTCTCAGAGCCTGTCTTGACCTCTTCTGAACTACCTGTGCTCGTTGCCGCAGTGAGACGAACACCATCATTCCTGTTTGTGTCGCCTGAATCTTCATTTTGTAATTCCAGTGAGGGGCTAGAGCAATTCTCTCTTGAGCTCTCAGTGCTCTCCTGGCTGCTGAAGGTTCCCTTACCAGATTCGCTGGAGAGACGAGCATGGGCCTGGGTGCGCTTGTGTTTGTAGAGGTTGCTCTGCGTCTTAAAGGAGATGCCACAGGTGGTGCAAGGATATGGCCTCTCACCTGTGTGGCAGCGCAGGTGTTTTTCCAGCACACTGGGTTTCAGGCAGTCCCTTCCACAATGTGGGCACACATGCTTCCCCGCAGACTTGGATCTGGAAGAAGATGCTGGAGGTTCAGGCTTCTGCTGCTGGAGACCTGCCCCACTGGCTATGTGCAGAGTCAGAAAGGGCAGAGTCTGGTTGGCATACATCATCGGCACGGACAGAGGAATGACCGCTGCATCCTGCACTGCTGCTGGCTGGGCCTGAGGGTAGGATGGCAAGCCGGACACCGCTTGGATATACATGGCTGGTAGTGGGGCCTGAACATTCAGCTCTTTCTCTCTCTGTACGGATACCAAATGCTGAGGCTCAGTAGCTCTCACAAAGCCTTGCTTGCCAGTTGCCATGGTAACAGCACCCTGGTAATGTTCAGAGACCGAGCCTGCTAATTACCTGCAAAAAGGAAACAGTTTTTATTAGGCACCCCTGTTCCAGTGGTTTAAAGTATCCTTCCCTTATGAATAGGAATGCAGCTAATGTGAACACAGTTCTCAAAAGAATAACAGACATATTGTGTATCAGCAGAAGCAGCATTGCAGAAAAAAGGTAATGTTCATCAGGATAGAACAGTTTTGTTATGAACAGCTACAAGGGAGACAATGAAGTATTAATAATAATTAAAAATAAGAAATGTAATTTATTTACAGATCACTTTTTATACATGGGGTAGCTCAAAGTACTATAAAATTAAGTAAAAGATTTTACTTAAAAAATACATACATAAATATTGACTAAAATAAAACATGCAAATATAAAGATGAAATTAAAATGAAATATATACACAATGATAGAATTGATATAAATGATAAAAAGATTAAAATAATTTTAAAATAATAAACTCATGATAGAATGCTGAAGTTATGCTGTATAATACCTGTACCAGAGTGCTTACTGGCAAGGCTAATCTCACTGACCATTTTGGTGATGCTCCTGGCCAGGTATTACCAGTTTTACAATAAATCCAACCAGGGAACTATTTCATCTCCTAATGGTGTTCTTACCAAACCACTGAGAACACTGAATACCTGGTTCTGGTGTGTTGGGCACTTGAAGAGATTTTAAGAAAAAATATGAACCAAATGGTGTTTCTGAGGACTTGTTGCCCTAGAAAATACTTATCAAGACATATACTGTGATCTTGAAAGGACAAGTTTACCATTTACCGCTTTAATTACGCGTCAGAAACCCACAAACTTCACCTAATTTGAATGATTTGAAACTAAGAAGCATCTGAGAAGTAGGCCAGAAGAGCAGAACAAGAAGAACCTCCTGTTTGCAATAAAAGCATTTTTGCTATTTGCATACTGCAGAAGCATACAGATGAAATGTAATCCGAGGCTGTACAGAGTGTGGTATAGGTATGACTCATCTTGAATAGAGCTTACGAGCTGGGCTCATTAATATGTCCTGGAATGTGCAAGCTTTTGTGACAAAAACATTAGTGAGAAAAACTTCAACTCTTCAAGGGTGAAAGCTCTATTTTAACATCTATGTTTCCAGATACTGTTGTTATCTTAATCATTAGACTGCATTTAAGCAGGTAGGTAGTAAACAGATTGATTTAATTTAAAGTAATTTTAATTTTAAACTTAAATGTTTACTACTCAGTTAAATAGTACCTAGTTTACTACTGTTAATATTATAAAATTACTCTAACATAGTAATAGTGCTGTAAGTACCATAATCTAAACCTAATAATAAAAAATTAATTAAAAACGTCCTGTTATTTAACAAAGAAAAATGTCTCATCGTTGATACGGTCAAGTTTTCTGTAAGGAGATGTTTACTTAACATTTATGGAAGTGTATCTGAGGTTGTTTTTTGTTTAACAGTCATGGGAAAGTTTTCAGGACTTTCCAGTTTCTTGGTAAAATGACAAGCTGTGTTTTTGTTTTCGTCTTATTATTTTTAATTGAGAGAAAAAAGAGAAAGGCTGGTGAGGGAACAAGTGTTTATAGTTGCTATAACATAAATAATAACAGGAACTAACTTGTTTCACGGACGTCCCACAACATTAAACGTAACTATAAATGGATAAAAAGTACAGTGTGTCATTAATTAAAATTGTAATTTTTGGAAAATTGATGTGGTATTTGCGGAATAAAACACTCCAGGATGTGTTGTTTAGGAAAATAATCAACTTTGGGGAAACAGCACCTCCGCTTTGCACTGTGCTGCACATTATTTTCCTTTAACAGCATGCCCTCAGGTGTTTTATTCCTTACGTAAGTGTTTAAACCTCAGTAGCACTGCTGTACCTGATCCGCTTGTGTGCACACACACACACACACACACACACCACCCAAATAATATCAGTGATTTTCCTCAGGGGTGGACAAATGATTTTTGTTTTGTCTTCCTAACATTTGTCTTTTTTTATTTCTTGAACTCTGTAAACTCCTTTATGTCTTACTTCCTCTGTCTGCAGCTCCGTTGTTGACTCTTGTCACTTGTCTCAAAGCTTTTTTGCTGAGCCAGATAAACGTAAAAAGTTGTAAAAAAAAAACAAAAAAAACAACCATAAACGTAGGAACTGTTGTATACTGCCATATTATTCGAAAAAAAGAAAAATGGATTACTTCCTCGAGTAAAATGGCTGATGTTTGAGCAAAATTTCTGACATCTTGACATCAGTGAACTTAAAATATTTGTCAAGTCACATTGCATTACTTCTTTCAGTTCGTTCAGCATTTTAATATCGAGAGACAATTAAAGCATTCTCCCTTTTAGATAACAAGAACGCTACTCTTCACATATCTCTCAGTTCTTCTACTTTGAATGCTATCTGTTTCCCATCAAACCGCCACGCATGTGAAGGACTTCCTTATCACCAGATTGCCAACATTTTAGTCCGGATAAGAGGAAAGTAAGACAAAGACAAACCACTCACCAAAACTTATTTGAAAAGCTGCTCCAGCTTTCATCAATGCTCCGAGGGAATCCGTTAACTGACCTCGGAGTGCGTAATAGGAGTGTGCCACCCTCTTCTGCTGAGGCCCTGTTCCTCTTTTGTCTCAGTCGTTTGTTTTGTGATGGAGGAAATACAGGACGTCATTCATGCAAATGCGAGTAGATGATGGAGACACCACAAAGTGATGAACAAAGAGACAAAGAGAGAGATCATGCAAAGAGGTAGAGAAGTAAGAATGACTGACAATGATTATGATGATGATGATGATGATGACGATGATGATGGCGTGATGACCATCGAAAAAAACAGTAGAGACATGGAAAGAATACAGAACCGAAAGTGGCTACAAAATTCATGTTTAAAAAAGAGGAAGTGAGCTGACATGCAGACTTACCTCGAACTGAACAAACCTCCCCACACACACACACACACATACACATGCACACACACTCACATTCATTGGCAGTCGCACTCAGCACTGTTAGTCAGAACCTGACTTCTGGCTCTGGTTCTCTCTCTCAGTCACTCACATACACACATACACACACCCACACATTCATACACACTCACACACATTCACACACTCACACACACACACACAGGGAAGAGAGGAGGACTGTAGCTAGCCATGTGTGGATGTAGAACATGCGCGGGTGTATTTTTCTCCTCTTTCTGTCAATTTCTTTCTTCTTCATTTTTCAAACAAGTGGTTGGCGTCTAAATTCATAATTTTTATAAAGTCGAAGAGAGGCACCATCTGTGAATGTCTTTAAAACGTGTAATCTCTTATGACCACTCTAGTGAACATTTTTAAAAATTGTTAAAGATATTCAAATGAATGTCTTGTGTAGAAATAATTACAGGTCCAAATAATTCAATGAGAAATAATGTATAAACATATAGTGGGGTCCAAAAGTCTGAGACCATTAAAAATCTTAGAATATACAGAAACAATTTAGAATTGTGAACATTTTTAAACAAAGAAAATAAATGTAAAATGTAAAATAAATCAATAATAAGATTCTCCACTATTTCTAGGTCGCTATTTAAATTTAAGAAGATTTGTAATATTAACCATGTTAACTCCATTGTGCAATAGGTCAGATTTTCCCTGAAGGGTTTTATCCCTTCCGTTGACACACATCTTCAGACGACACTCTGTTGGATTTGACCTAACATGGTTCATAAGGTTTTACACAAACATATGGAGTCCATGCTAGCTCAAGTGCACTCTGAACAAATTCTGAAATTCATGTAAATATTTATCAGATTCTGCTTTTCACTCAAGCTATTGCTGATAATATAATTTGTTAATAATTATAATAATTAAATTAGAAAAGAACGCAAAATAGAAGCTAGTAGTCTCAGAGTTTTGGACCCCACTTTACATCCTAAGCATTGAGGCCATTTTTTCCCCCCTAAATTGATGTTATAGTATTATAATTCACAGGGACTTGTATGGCAGATGGTAGGCATATCTAAAACTAATAATAAACATATTAAAAATGTGTGACAAAGAAAAACATATAATCGGTGTCAGCGCTTTGTCAGCACGTATTCAGGACCGATGACTTGGGAAGGTCTTCAGGACCGATGACTTTGTACTTTCTGTTTCTCAGTAACTTGACAACTGCTTTTTTTTTGTCTTATTAACATTTAAAGAGAAAGAAATCAGATGTTAGTGAGGTAACAGCTATTTTTGTAGCTGCTATTACATAAGTGACTACAGGAACCAACTTGTTTTGAAGATGTTTCACAACATTAAAGGCAATGCCATCCCTGGCAAAACTGGCCATGATGTGTGGTTGGACACTATGGGCATCTGTGAGTTCATGCATGCAGAAGGGGGCAGATAGCACCCCTGAGTGTGTTACACCGCCCTGTGATGCAGCATGAGCAGCAGTTCAAAAAGATGTGGATGACTGGCTTCTTGTCAGCCTCCCTGATTGGGAGCTGACTGGTGAGTGGGAATTGACCAAGACTAAATTTTGGAGGACATCAGTAGTATAAGAGAAATAAAATGCTTAAGGACATGCTGTTATAGGAAAATAATAAACTTCAGGGTGATAACAGTTTTATTTTCCTGTAAAAACCCATCCCAAAGTGTTACATTCCTTACTTAATATGTCAAACGTCTTAATTAGAATAATCTTCCAATATTCAGTAGACATGACATTTCCTTTTAAAGGAAGAGAGAGAAAAAACCTTATGGCCTCTACTGACTGATTGGCACTGACTGAATCTTTCTTGTTTATCAAGCGTTGTTTGGCTTCAATTTAGTGACACCATGTTGAAAACTACAAACTTTGCCATCTGCAAGCCCACAGTTTTGCTCCAGTAAGTATGTTTGCTGTCACGAGTCATTAGATTCATGACAAATCTTCAGAGTGTGTTAATTAATAGCTGTGAATCAACTGAGGTGAATAAAAAAATGATTATAGCATCAACTTAAAAGCAATTACATAAGTGAAACTGTTTATTTTCCAAAAAGTTATTGCATGGACTCTAGTGCCTTGCATAAAAGCAGCTTTGAGTGTAAAGAACTCTTTTAAAACACACACCAGTTCAATACTGCAGGCCGTGTCGCATTCTGGGAAAACATTCACAATACTAGCAGATTATACTGTAGTAAAGGATTTTATACTGAACAGCTGGAGTAACACTGCTGTAACTATATTGTAATAACTCATTAAAAAACCCAGTATCATTATATTATATAAAAAAAAAATCAGAACCCTAAATACAAATCTCAAAAATTCAAATTATATGTAAATTAGGCCAAGAGTGAAGTATCCGGGATTCCCATGAAAATGTAGATGCTTTCAGAATGGTCCAACTCAGCATTTGGCTCAGGGGCATTTTGGCCAAACGACCCAAAATGGACATTTTGAATTTTCTGTGACCCCAAGCCGTGACATTTTGGTTTCTCCTAAGCCACACTTGTAAATTCAAAGCTTGTAAACTATTTTGGCATATTTTCATGTTCATTTTCATGGCTTCTGATGTTCCATTGAGTCAGAGTCACTCAAAGTTGTTGAGGAACTAGCAGACGAAGAAATCTTTACTGAAGAACTCCTACACTAGTGCAGCATGTCAGGATAGAAAAAAAAACAAACTAAAATAGCATGTACTATTTTAATTTAAATGGGAATGTGAATCCTTGAAACGTTTCAAAATAGTGGCACTCAAAATCTATGTTCATAGAGCGATATTCATAATATAAATTTGTCAAATAAATCAAAATAAGTGGAGATTGTGAGTTTCTCTCACAACCTAATTTGTAAATCAAGTGACCCCACATGAGGTCATGACCCCTGGCTTAGCCAATCACACCCATGTCTATGAAGAGACATGGAGTAAAGTTAAACGGAGTCAAAACGGAAGAAATGACCCATAATGAGGTAACTGTATCAAGTTTGTTGGACCATCAATGTTCTATGGAAATAGCTAAATTGCTATCCCGCAGCTAACTTTGACTGTTAGCGGCTAACGATTGCCTGCAAGCTAACATTAGCAAAGCCTAACTCTCTGGATAGCTAGAAAGTTACCTAAATAGTTACACTAGAATAGTTACACTAGAGCATCAGGTGTTTAACATCATTGTAAGAAACGTCCTATTTGAGTAAAACATAAATTTCTATTTGTTTAGTGTCTACTTTTCACTCGGAATCCCGAAAACTGCACCTTTGGCCTAATTTACATAAAATCTGTAAAATTCTGAGATTAGTTTTTTTTTTTAACTCACAAAACCAGTAATGACCTGTAATTTTCAAATCTTTGCTCTGGAAAGTTAAAAAAAAAGAAGAAGAAAAATCACTATCAACAAGTAACATTTTTAAATACACCACAGAAAAAATGTATTCAGTATGATGTGTACATAATTCAAATATACAAAATTCATATTCAGATACTCTTGTCAGGTTTCAAGCTCCATACCTTCCAAGTATTCATTACAAATCATGACTAAAACATTTTTTTTTCTTTTTTTGGCCAGTCACTAAATCAATGAATGAATCAATCAATTAGTCACATTGTTTTAACTTGCGTTAAAAACAATCAGATCTATACTAACAACCAATTAATTATAAATTAAGGCAGAAGAAAGCTTGAAGCAGGCATTAATTAGGAGACTGTAGAGCTTTTCACACCACACTTAACCCCGGGTTATCGTCGTTCTAAACCCCGCTTTTAACCCTGGATAGAGGAATGTTTTATGTAACCCTGCTCCGAAGCAGGGTTAGCACTGCTTTTGTGCTGTTAACCCCACATTGCGGTGCCAAACGTGTACAGTGTGAAACGGTGCGGTGTTAAAATGTTACAGATAGATGCTTAGCAACAGACGCCCAATCAGAAATTGAACAGCACGTCCCTCATATCAATTGCATTGTACAGTCACAGAACCCAAACCCCCCCTTCCCCATGTTGTGTAATCAGTAGTTGCAGCATTTGAGGGAAAAATTAAAAAATGACGTCAAATAGTGACGGAAAACGCGTCAGTTGGAGTGAAGAGGAGACGATGTCTGTTCAGGACAAACTGGATGGCACAGGCAACACAAGTCTCTCCATGCTTAAAAGGAATTTTAAAAAATGTCCATACAATTGGCTCCTCTGTGTTTTCTTACTTTTGTCTTTTCGTCTTTGTGCGTCTCAGGTGCCTTAAACCAGCCAAGGAGGATTTATGGGCTGACATTTTTTTCTCACTGACACGAAAGCACCAGACAAGCCGTTATTGAAACCAGTCACATTCTGTATTTATCCAATCATGGCTGTTGACACTGCAAATATGGAAATAAGAACGTTAACCCGGGGTTAGTAGAGTACAGTGTGAAAGGTCAGATTATGAATACCCAGGATTAATTGTTAACCCAGGTTAAAGTATGAGCAGTGTGAAACGTGAAACAAGATAACCCAGGATTCCATTTACGCAGGGTTTAGAATGACCCAGGGTTAACTATTTTAAGAGTGAAAAGCCCTTGTGTGTAAGGGAGAGATGCACGAGTGCACGTGCACCAAGATTGTCCTTTCATTCCCGACTTCAGTGAAAAGAGCGTCTATCATCTCTTTCGAACTGGCTGCACTCTCAGTAACAGACAGTACAGGGTTATAAATGACTCAGGTTATTATTCAGATCTATGAAGCTCGTGTTCCTTGTCTTGTTTATCACGTTATTGCAGATACACTCACCCCCACAGCTACCTCGTGAGCTATTTCGATCACAAAATTATACACGATGGGTTTTTTTGTTATTTCTCTGTAGACTACCGCACGCTTATATTTCATATTGCTAATCTTACACCCAGTGGTAGACTTTTTTAATCATTTTTAAGGAGTCTATGAGGGAGGATTTTAGTTATAACACTTTGTTAGCATCCTGATTCTTAAAATGGTGGTAGCAGTGTCACATTTTTATGACACATTCCCAAATCTTAATTAGTTTTTCATCAGAAATATCAACGCATTTATCAAAAACTCGTTAAATGATATCAAATAACAATTTGATCCAAAGGGGAAGGTTCCTGGTCTGATCCTGAGCTCGGGTTACTGTCTGTTGGAAGTTTTGCATGTTTTTTCCCACCTCGCAGAAACAGGCTGGCAGGGTGACCGGTGACTCTAAAATGCGCCCAAGTGTGAATCAGCGTGTGAATGTGTGCGCATAGTGTCCTGAGATAGACTGGCATCCCATCCAGGGTGTATTCCTGCCTCACACCCAGTGTTCCTGGAGTAGACTCCGCATCCACAAGGATAAAGCACTTACTGAAGATGAAGGAAAGAATGAATGAATCCAAAGGCAATGGAAACTCTACAGGAGGGATGATTTCAGACGTTTATTTCAGCATCACCCTTGTCAAATTCTGATGCTAAGTTAAAGTATTTGAGAGCGAGTGAGTGAAAATCAGCGTAAGAACAAAGAAACAATAAATAAAAGAAAACAAAAGAAAGAAATCAAAGTCATCTCTGTGTGATAGAATTCCAGGCCTAGATTCTTTGGACTTCTCGTCTCCAAGGCAACACCAGAGTAGTCCTCTGAAGAGATGAAGGTTTGTGTTGGCATGGTAACGGCAAACCGGGCTTGTTACACACCAGCTCCACTTTTTGGCACCGGATAGAATTCGAGAGTCCGCCACAATGACTCTGATATGAACAGGCCATCATCACAAAGCAAATTAGTGCTCGCCTCTCGAATGTCATTAGCCTTACCTGGCTGCTTTGTGTGCTTACAGAGCCTCGGGCGAGGGCGGTTTTGTGTGCAGGAAGTGAGAAACTCACAGAGAGTGTGTGGGCGGGTGTTTGCTGCGATGCTGACTGTGGAGCCCCGCATCAAAACATCTTTTTCTTCCTTGCTTTTGCTCCCCATCAAAGTTTTCTGCTATAGTCTTGACAAAATGCTCCACAACTCTTACATGTGAGAGGACAATGACACGCTGTAAATAAGAGCAAAAAGTCCAACAACATTTCAATAAAACTGTAACATGAATGATATTAATAAAAAATAACACTAACCGGAAATGTGTAAAAGCCTAAATCAAAACGATAAATAAAGTATACTTCTGTAATTCATTGAAAATATTATTTCTTAGAAAGACAGGTTTTAAAGTTGAAGTTGTTTTTAGACACATTGTTTCATACATTTTCACATCATATTTTATTCACGTGGTTTTTTTTTTTTTACGTGATTTGTTTATCTTTGCAGGTGATTCTTTACATGATTAATTTCTTTTCACCTGATCCTTTACCTATGATTCATTTATTTTTACATGTGATCTTTACACATGATTCAAATATTCTTACGTGCAATTTTTTTGAATATACAAGATTTTCACATGTGATTTTTTTAACGTGATTATTTTGACAGGTGATTCTTTACACATGCTTCATTTTTTTTTCACGCGTTTTGTGATTTTTTTTACGTGAGTCATTTATTTTCACATGTGATTCTTTACACATGATTCATTTATTTTCACATGTGATTTGTGATTTTTATAGATGATTCATTTATTTTGAAGTGTTTTTTTTTTTTTTTTACATGATTCATGTACTTTAACCCAATTTTTTTTACAAATTTATTTATTTTCACAAGTCATTTTTTCCCCACGTGATCCTTTTCTTTATTTGGGACATGGTGTTTCCTTTATCACATATTATTCACATGAGCTCACACATGATTCATGTTTACTTGACTCCAGTTAAGGGGGACTAAATCTGGAACGGGGGGGGGGGGGGTTCAACAGGTGCATATGGGTGTGATGGTCAGGTGTTCACAAACTTTTGGTGATATGGTGTATCTTTCTTCATAGCCTTTAAGAGGATTATCAGTATGTTTATCAATATCGTAATATATTATCTATGATCTGTCATAAATTAAAATGTATGTAAATGTCATTTGGTGGTTTATTGCTTTAATTATTATTATTATTATTGCTATTATTATTATTATTATTATTATTATTATTATTGTTGTTGTTGTTGTTGTATTGTACGTGATAGCAAACCGCGTTACAACACTGCCCCCTTGTGGTCCTTCTGGGTTTTTGTTTATTTCTTAATTATTAGTGAATTTTTATTTTATTCATTCATTTATTTTATTTTATGTATTTTTTTTTTTTACAAATGTTATAACAGTATTACCTGATATACATTTTTGCTTTAAAGCTTTGTAAAAAAAAAAAAAAAAAACTTTTTAAAATATTTTGCTGTTTATTATTATTGTTATTATTATTATTATTATTATTATTATTATTATTATTATCATTATTATTAGGTTAAAGCTTTTTTTTAAAGTTTAAAAAAAAAACAGCAAATACATTACTTTATTAGACCATAGTGGTTATTTTCTTCCAATTCGTTAAATGTGTTTGTGTTGATGCCGAGTTAACGTTTAAAATCGCACACTAACCGTACTAAATAGTACGCTAAAATAGTACGCTAAAATAGTACGCTAAAATAGTACGCTAAAATAGTACGCTAAAATACTTACGGTTGCTACAGCAGCCTAACATGGCGTACTATTCTTGTATACTATTTAGTACGTTTAGTATACGGTTTCAAACGTCGCACAGGCAACGCTTTGACGTAGCCGTTTTTGATTGGTTGAACCTCCTTTTTTTTTTTTTTTTTTTTTTTGGGCGCGAGAGATTTTTTGATCTAAGCCACGCCCAGTCGTCCATTACGTCTCTACGTGGACGTAGAAAGGGGGAGGGGCGTGTAAACAGAGAGAATCCCGAACAAAGACGAAGCGAATTTACTTCAACCGATAAATCGAGTGCATTAAGGTACGAAATAAAACTCACATTTTTAAAAATTATTGCGTCCTCGAATTGGCCGCAACATGGCAACCATGCACGCGCGTTTTCGGCTTCTTTTTAGTACTCCGTCACTGCTATTTCAACTCCATATATTTACCATCAGTGCAATGCAAGCGCCATTACTGTGTGTAGGGTAAAATGGACAAAATGGCCATTTTGTGATTTGTGTCCAAGCTGTTCTCCTGCACACGTCTTGCATTTGCGCGATGCATGCAGCTGCAAGTTTTTTTGGCGCTTTGCACTAGGAAATGATCAGCTGTCTTCTTGTTTTATGTTTCCAACACGCTGATAATTAGCTAGGATTGAATCCTGTCCTCTTCTCATTGTAATGAAATGCTGTTGTGTTCACGAGCTTGCTTCTCCTTCCTCTCCAGCTCGTGCACCATCCCGGTCACCCTTACACGTACACCAAGCTTGCACGTTGTTTTTTTTTTTTTTTTCTTTTGCACAAGAGCTGTATTACTGTTGCACTGTTCACACACCAGGGATGTTATGCTGGAGAAAATCCCAGGCCTGCCCAATAATTATGCATGGATTATTATTCTTGTTTTATTAATCATTTTGCAGGGTCTCAGTGACTTTTCATTCATTGGAGCTTGGGAGCACATGAAAATGCAGCATATGCAAATCAGCTGAATGTGTTGTGATAGTGAGAACCTATGCACCATCATGTCACTTAATTGTAAATTATTAATCTTTATGCATAGATCCTTCGCAGATTATCATCATGCCGATTCGCCGTTCAGCTGCGGCTCCTCCCAAGGAGGACACGCCCCCAGCTCCAGCACCTGAGTCAGGTATGAATCGCACCTTTGCCAGATCATTAATCCTGCATTCACACTCACAAGCGACAGGTGACTCTTCATTTTCTACAGTTTCTAGTTACAATTCTGTGCAAATTAAATGTGACGCTGTAAAGCCATGAACCCAGACATTTGGCTCGAATGATTCCTCGGACCGATCCTACAGCACATGTGGTCTAACGTTTCTTCGGTTCCCTGCTCACAGCCCGAGTCCCTACTGATGGAAGAAGAACTAATAACCGTGGTTTCGTCTTATCCTGTCATATACAACTCTTCAAAAATGTGTATAAGGACAAGATAAATGTACACTCGCCAAAGATCTCTGCTACTTCCTTCAGAGCTTTATTTTTCTTTGTAATGTCTCTATACACCTTTAGAAATAAGATGAAAGCGCAATTTAAGCAAAATCATTCAAGCAAGTTGTTTGGATTTGCTGCTTTATCACATCATCCTCAATTTGCATATAATCACAATACAAATGTTTGTCATTTGGCACTTGTCACAACTCCATGTTGCACATGTACATAGAACTGAAAAGTCACCTGTCGCTTCGATGATTGCTGGTGTGCACACAGGGTTAGATGGATGGATATATATATCTTTAGTGAGGTATGATTATCACATCCAGGTTTAGACGTGTAAAACACTAGCAGTAGCGTTTCCCCCCCCCCACTATGTTACAAGATTCCTGAGTTTTAATAACATAACCCAATGATGAAACCTGCTTGTGTGCTTTTTCCAGAGGCCAAAACCAACTCTGGTGAGTCCACGTCTGCAGAGGAGGAGCAGAAAGCACCCCCGGCAGAGGGAGAGGAGAGTGGAGACGCGGGAGAGAAGTCCACCGAAAGCGCTCCAGAGGACGGAAAAACTGGAGAGGATGGAGAAAGTGCGGAGGGGGAGAAATCAGAGAAGAGCGGAGCAGAGGAGCAAGGGAAAAAGAAGAAAAAGAAGGACGCTGCAAAAAAAGCGGAGTGAGTCACGAAATCCAAACAGCAGTGCAGATGTTTGCCGAATATTGTGTGGCCTTCTGATTAAATGTTAAAGTTTGTATGTTGTAGTTATTGCAGTATTAGAGTACAGTGTAATATTAACCAACTGAGTGATTAGAGTAATATACTGCATTCATTTATAGCACTAAATGCTTTCTGATTTAATCTGGTCACAGAGAGAAGGAAGGAAGTGATGAGAAGAGTAAAAAAGTGAAGAGGAAAATCCCTGCTTGGGCCACGATGTCCGCCAGCAAACTCGCCTGTGCCCCGAAAAGCGTTTCTGTGTCGCAGCCCAAAGTGGAAGAAATCCTCCTTGATGCTATTCAGGTCTATTTTCCAGCAATAATAACCACAGCTCAAATAGTAAAAACCAAAGCTAGAGTGTGAAGTATGAGGTACCTGTGAGGATTTCCTCTTTTGTGCAGTTTGTAACTCATCACATGGGTATACATGGGGGAAAAAAAAAAAAGTGCTTTGAGACTTAATTTTTAATGTTAGTATTTATTTTTCAGAACTGTAAGGAGCGATCCGGCGCTTCTATCTTCACCATCATGAAATACGTAACGAAGAAATATTCCTCCATGGAAATGGACAAAAGGACGAAAAGCCAGTATAAGAGGGCAATGAAGAAGCTGGTGGAAAAAGGAGCGGTGAAGCAGGTGAGCCGAGCAATAAATTACGTTTGTGAAAAATGATCAGGCAAAAAAAATTCATAACTTTTGTCTTGGAAGCAGGCTTGCGTGTCGAAGGATTACCGCTACGAGTCAGCGCTGTCGTATTCCTTTTAAACGTTGCACTAGAATATTAATTACTTATCTTTTTCAGTACGTGGATTCATTTTGAATATTAATGATTTCGCAGTAGATCACCATTCAGTGGCACCGTTTTACTTAGAAGCGTTTTCACATTCATTTTATTTATTTCCAAATGGCTTTCTTATTGATGAGCATGATGTTTAGGTAACTCGGAAGCCATGAAAGTAAATGCACCATTTCCAAAACCAATTGTAATAATTTACTATACATACTGTACAATTCACTATACATACTCACTACATAGGGTATAATATGATGCTATTACATCCTGATTTACTACTTTAAGTGAAGCAATTAGCAATTCAGAAAATGCATGTTTTGATTGTGTGGGATTTTATATATATATATATATATACATACACACACACACACACATACATACATACATACATATTTTAGCCTTTGAAAATGTCAGTCAGGACCTACTGGAAATATGTTAAGCCGTGTTTTCCTTAATGGATGAAAATAATTGTTTTAAAAGCAGCAAGTGGAGCTGTAGAGCGGTAAAAAAAATGATTATGTACGCTGCAGAAAATGCTAAATGGTGTTTCTTGCATGTCTCATTTCTCCTTGCAGCTGAAAGGAAAAGGTTTCTCCGGAAGTTTCACCATCGGGAAGCTCCCTACTGAGTCCAACTCGAAGAAGGTATGGTTTAAAAGCCTTACACTCTGAATAATGAAGTTGTTAATGAAATTTTTCTGATTATACTGACTGTGTAGTACAGTACCACATCTGTGACCCCGTATTTTCTCATAATTTCCATTGTTAAGTGATCTGTAATCTTAAAACACTCGTAGGGAAACGGTACACTGGGTGCTCAGGGTTTTCTAACACTATGAACAAACCAAGGTATTGATAAATGAAGTGTTGTTTCACATTGTTTGTTCTACGCCTCCCCTTTTTTCCTTCCTTTTTGTAATTCTGATCCATGCATTTTGGTTATGATTATTCGGCAGAAGCCCTCAACCTCAAGCTTCTCAGGAACGAAGGGCGGGACGCTGGGTGAGGCTCTGCCGCTGATCATGACCCGCCTCTGTGAGCCCAAGGAGGCTTCGTACATCCTCATTAAGAAATACCTGGAGCAGCACTTCCCCCAGCTCAACGTAGAGAGCAGGTCAGGGGCTAAATATTCACAGTGTAACCTATTGACCTGGGAGATGACCCTTTGTCTGTACTGTGCTCGTCATGCGTACATGAAGCCTGATGTGCCGGGTGTTTGTTTGGCTGTCTCTCAGGCCTGACGTGCTTAAGAACTGCCTGCAGAGGTCTGTGGAAAAGGGATACTTGGAGCAGATCACCGGGAAAGGTGCTTCAGGGACCTTCCAGGTTCGTATGCTTAAATATAAAGGATTCTACAGCAGTGCATGATGTCAACAAAGTATCGAATAATTCTGATAAAAAGTGAGCGTTATGCTAGGGCTTTTAAAAATTGTAGATCCTTCAGATTTAGTATTCAAATGCATTAGAATATTAACTTGTTAATCCTCTTTAGTACGTCCGGTCGTGGTGACGTTAAATTTTTAATCTCAAAACGAACACTTTTTCTGCTAATTTGCTCAATGATTACGATTAAGAATGAAAACACAGCATTAGAAAGACACCACTGAATATATTTGGAATCATTTCTGAAGTTCTCAAAGGTTTTAAAGATTTCTGTGACCATTGAAATCACCAGGAAGCCCTGGGGTGCATTTTGCATGGCCAAATAAATCTGCACGCAAGAAGTAGGACACAAAACCCTAGAAAGTTCCTGAGCAGACAGGGAGATGTATTTTGATTGGTGTAGACTTTAATAAAGGCTGACTCTTCTGTCTTTCTCTTTGTTTTACTAGCTGAAGAAATCTGGGAATAAGGTCCTCCTGGGCGGTGGGCTCCTGGAAGATGCGATCGTCGCCGCAATCACCGCCATGAATGAGCCCAAATGCTGCAGCATAAGCGTGCTGCGCAAGTTCCTGGTAGAGAACCACCAAGACAAGACGGCTTATTTCATCGGTAAGAACCTCAACTCCAGCACTCGTCTCTCATAGCTTTGGATCTAATCTCCTTTGGATTCGTGGTTGTGTAACTTTTTTTTTTTTTTTTTTTTTTAAATTTACTGACTGTCTGTAGTGGCAAACCTGAAGAGAACACTGCAGAGGTGTAAGATGATGGGCTGGATGGAGCAGATCACCGGTCACGGGCTCAGCGGATCTTACCAGCTCAGCTACCCGTTCTACCCAAGGTACACCCTGGATTCACTTTTACAGCTACCGTCACTTTAATATACTTAGTTTTTGTATGACCATTAAATAAATGCACTAAAACAGTACTATTTACGGTGAGCATTTAGTGGATTTTAGCTGAGCTCTATAAGCAACTGTTCACCTGGGAACTGCACAAGATCTCATCTTAGACTATTCATTTACATTCACTATGAATAAAGAGCTCTGACTCTTTCTGTGTGATTTGTGCCAAATATGTATAAAAGTGATTTATTCTGAAGAAAAGCTATTTGGGGGGAAAAATTATAAAATGTTTATCACAGCATGTATGGGTTTAAAACACACAAGTAAATTGAACAGTTGGCCTCATTTGTCAAGCTGGATCCGAACGGATTTATTCATAAATCATTTGCACGGGTGTTCACACACGAAATTTGGCATTCATGAAAATCCTGTAAATTTGGGAAGGATGTTCATATCCTACTCATGTCGTGTGTGTGTGTGTGTGTGTGTGTGTGTGTGTGTGTGTTTTTGTGTGTAAATTTATAGCATTTAGCAGACACCCCAATGCAGAGCGACTTACAGAAGAGCTTTGGAGTCTCTATCAAAAGCACATTTTCATGCTAGTTCAATAGGTCAGGGACTAAGAGCACCATCAAGAACATTTAGTGAAAACCAGTTGTTTTATGTTATTGGTGTTAATTAAAGAATACAGAAAGCAAGCCAACACAAACTCATCATTTAAAACAAATAAAACTAAACATTCAATTATGACAAAAAAAAAATTGGTGCAGTATCGACGGAGGACGAGCTGGTCTGTCTGTCCAGAGCTAAACAAATGCCTCATCCGACGGATGATTTAGCGTTTGCTTTTGATTATTAATATTATTAAATATTTTTATTGCCACAGAAGTGAGTCAAAATAACTTCCACTTCTGGCTTTCAGACTTTACCCTGATCGTTCATTTCGTGCTCCCAGCTGTCTGCGCACTTCACCTTTTATGGAGGTTTGTGGGCGTCACTAAATGCAAATGAGCTGTGTCGGGAATGCACTTTGCACTTTATGGGTCGTTAACAAACGTACCCAAGTATGAAGTAAATCAGGCTTTCTGAAAATTTTGTAAATCCGACGGAAAATTTTTGTTTGTCTTGCGCAAACCAAAATTGTCTTATTTCCACAAAACTTTACTAAAAGATTGATAAATGAGGCTCAGCGTGTGTGTGTAATTGTTGATATAGTGAAAGAAACGTTTATTATAACCCTGGAATCTCCGGGGTTAGGGCTTTGTAACAATCAGTGGTAAAAGCTGAGGGCGAGGAAAAAAAGAGGGTGAGAGAGCGAGGAAATGATGGTTTATATCGGCTATAATCGAAATGATAGCAGGAACTAACTTGTTCGCAGAGGTTCCAAAACACCAAATGTAAATATCAATGTATAAAAAGTATGACTTGTTGTAATAGTAATTGTTGTCACATTGCTGTGGTATTGCGATATGCTGTTATAGCAGAAATCATCTTCGGGGTGGTAACAGTAACTTTGCATGGGGCCACATCACACCAAGTCGTTGATCATTTTCATATAACAGGATGACATGGAATGTTTAATTCCTTACATACATTTATTCCCTCGGCAGCCCAGAAATGCTGTTTCCAGAAATGATGGAAAAAATCAAACAGAAGGAGAAAGAGAAGCTCAAACAGCAAAAGAGGAGGAGAGAGGAGGAATCCGAAGAGGAGGAGGAAGATGAAGAGGAAGACGAAGAAGAGGAAGAGTCGGAAGATGAGGAGCCCGCTCCTCGTAAGAGGTTAGAAAATCTACCAAATCTTAATTTGTAGACAGGTATATACATGTGTACATATACAACTTTTTTTTTTTTTTTTTTTACATCAGCGGTTCGTGTTTGCTCATTAAGCATGGCAGGAAGAAGAGGTGCATGAGGTCTTTTTTTTAAATAATTGGGAAAATAAATAAATTGTTTTCCACAGGAGTCAGAAGAGGCCCGCGCCCAGAAAGCGTCAGCCTCCACCCAGAAAAAAACCCAAGACTACCAGCAGAAAGCCTGCGCCCGCTAAGAGACCGGCAGCTTCAGCTAAGAAAACCTCAGCCTCTGATAACAAAGCGGCTTCCAAGAAGATACCTCCACCCGCTAAAGCCACGCCGGTCAAGAAAGCCGCTCCAGCCCGAAAGCCCAAAACGCCCATCGCCAAGAAGATGACAAGCCGGGTGTCCAAGCGACCGACGCCCAAGAAGACGGCAGCCAAGAAGCAGGAAACGTCATCTGCACCAGAGTCTAAATCTGCTGCTCGAAAGTCTCTCAGGGCCAGGAAGTGATCTCCTAACGATCCCACGGTCAACTGTAGCTCCCGTCACTGCAGTGCTTTGCTAATTCTTTCTTTTTAAAATCATTTTAGTAGCTTCACTGTTCTCAAAGCCTCCTGTTAGAAAGACTTTTTTTTTTTTTTTTTTTTCCCTGCAATCTGTGTACTCTAGTGTTACATAGAAGCATTTCAGTTTTGTTTTTCTTTATTTTATTATTATTATTTTTTTAAAATGAGAGTTGTCGTGTTCAGAGTACGTTCACACTGCTGTGAGAACTGATGTAGGTGCTGCCGTGTTGTCTTGACTGTGCACATAAAGATGATTTTCGACTCGTTTGTCTTGGCGTAGGGAGATTAATTTCGTCTACATCGTAACCTTTTCGTTCACGATCATGTTTCAGCAGTGTTTGAGAATTCTCCACTGAAGTATTCACATTTTCCGCCCTTTTGAAAGAAGGCTCTTTGTCGTTTTTGTGGATTTACAGTAATGTAGGGAAATAGCAAACTTGGTTGGTTCTTTTGTTTAAATTAAAGAGATAAAGTTACACATGACTGGTGCCTAGTTTTCAGTTTGACACTCAATTGGGGCCATGTGGGATTTTTTTTAAACTGTAATATAAAGGTGAATATTTATATAATTTTTTCTTTGTGTAATAAGGAAAAAAAAAGTTGAAGCTTCCATAAGTTAAAATAAGTCGAATACTATAAAATACACCCGGTAAATTAACCCAGTGGTATTCAGATTTAGAATATTTGATTTAAATTGAGCATTAATTATGGCCTGCATGCATGTAACTGATTATGCTTTTATGTAGTCCTTAATAAAGTGACTATATTTGTACTCCAAATGACTTGCATCATGGTTTGCATCTCATGCGAATTGTACAACCCCGTATACGAGATACACAGCGTCTGAAACCTAGTTCTGGTTCGTGATTACTGCAGTAGTGTTTCCATTTGGCTTGTTTCTGTGTGGATTGTGAATAATGTAACCAAATCCACTCCTCACCAGATTATATTCCACCTCATTTTTCCTACAAGTTAGTGGAGGTGGTAAAACCGGATTAAACCCATGGCATGTCCACAGCGGGATTTTAAAAAGAACTAAATGATAAATGCAAGCCTGATTAAATTTAAAATGAGGTGTGTACATGGATTGATAGATCTTTTTGGTGCAATCCACCTGTAATGCTCAAAAGAGCAAGTAGGCCTTCATTTGCATCATACGGATTTGCATCAGGAATATAAAAAGCTAGCTGGAGTGGAATATAGTTTCTTAAATTTATTGTTCTGACAACGTGATTGTGGTGCCATTTAGCCCTTGTGACACTTAACACCTATTCACACACACACACATATATATATATATATATATATATATAAAACTTTATTTTTAATTCCTTTTTTATCATGCATTTAACTGCTCAAAAATCTCTGACAACAGTGTTCTTTCTCTGCTGACTGACAGGAAAGAATTAGCAAATACACAAAACTAGCATGGTTACTGGGTTAGCGTCCATGCTAATGACATAAGAACATTTAAAGTCTTTAATGATTAACTTTTTTTTTTACTTTTTAGGATCTAATAGCAAAACCTGACTGTTATCCTTCTTGTCTGAGGTTGTTTAAGGTTTTTTTTTTGTTCTCTCTTCTGTTAAATAGCATTGTAACTGTGCTAGCAATAACAACGTCCCCCTGTGACGTCAGCAAAGCACACAAACACTAACTTCTCACAGGAGAAACAAAAATACAGGACCAAATTTTAAAAAAAAATTAGTACTAAAATCACTAGATATTTCAGTGTAAACCTATTTGTTGTGTTTCATGCTGGAGCTTTCCTTCAATGAGTGACTACTAAAAGTAAACTCTAGGCCAATTTATAAAATGAAAACTGCAACTTTTAATTGCAAAAGTGCAACTTTACGGTTGGAAACCGGATTTACAGCAATTCCGATTGCACTTGAAGGCATCACAAGGCGTTTAAGGGAAACGGAGTGGGCGTGTCTCAGAGCCAAAGGAACGCGGTGGGCGGGGCCTAAGCGATAAGGTGAGTCAGTGTGGTGGGGAATTCAGCTGGGAACTTCGGAGCGCGCGCTGGGATTGAGTGTAAGTTTTTACAGTTTTTTAAGTTTTTTTTTTTATTGTTTTAATAACAGTAAGACATAATTATAACACTATATTCATATATTTTTGTATTGTTGTGCAGTTAAAAGTAAAACAGAGTGAGAGGGCAAGATTCACGAACATGTCTGATTATACGCCAAGCGGTGTTCAAGGTCTTCAAGGTGTTTAAGGTGTGTGTTCTGGTGTTTCAGGTGTGTGTTCTTGTGTTTAACGTGTTTCAGGAGTTTGTTGTCGTGTTTCAGGAGTTTAAGGTGTGTTGTGGTGTTTCAGGAGTGTGTTGTGGTGTTTCAGGAGT
>CM075022.1:17569850-17599245 GCA_037576675.1 Pangasius sanitwongsei
TGAGTGAGTGAGTGTCTGTGAGTGAGTGAGTGAGTGTCTGTGAGTGAGTGAGTGAGTGTCTGTGAGTGAGTGAGTGTGTGTCTGTGAGTGAGTGAGTGTGTGTCTGTGAGTGAGTGAGTGTGTGTCTGTGAGTGAGTGAGCGCATTTACAGGCATCTTATTTGTGCAGTATGAATGAGACGTGTCCAGGCATTTTAATAATATTTGTAAAAGAACAGTCAAAATGCCTGCTTATAATAAATGTCATGAGGTGATCTGTCAAAACTCATCTAAATAAATGTCTCAAGTTGAAACGAATGCATTTTCCTATTTTTAAATAGTGTTTTCAAACCAAAAAAAAAAATCTCCCTTTTTACCTGCAGTCACCAGCCTCTGTGTTTGTGCAGCATGACTGAGACACTTCCTGCCTAAAATATATCAGTAATGTTCGAAAAGGAGCAATCAGTCCAAATAAGGCAAATTATGAAGTGACCCATCTAAGATACTAAAATACCTATTCTCTTTAAAAAAAAAAAAAAAAGTGTTTTGCAAAAATGTCATCATTTTAAAATAAGTCCTATGTGTCCTCTCTTCTTTTCGCCCGTAGTCAGCAGGTTTCAAGTGAAAGCACACCTAACAGCATGGGCGAGACAGCAGAGAGTGTGAACGGGACCGTGACCAGGTCTGCAGAGGTGAGGAACCGTCGCCCAAAATACCACTTCTCTCACTTTTATTATTCCCTTTCAGTTTGCACGGACCATTTTTTGGTTAAATTTTTTAAAACATCTTGTGTTCACGTGTTTCTGCGTCTTCCTATTCCTTGCTATTAACGTTTTAAAAATAGCTCGCTGTGAGAGCCGTTTATTTCTTGCGCATTTGGTGGCATCTTTTAGAAATTCTCTAGCTGATTTCATTCTCATTTCCAACACTCTTTCCCCAAGCATGGTTTAGCAAGGGTTCTTTTGAAAGTTCACGTCAAAAAGAGGTTCTCTTAGAAAACACTGTTACAGGAAACTAATCAACATCACAGTGGCGTCGACACAAAGCGGAGTAACTGTAGCCATCCTGAAGCGGATTATTTTACAATAACGGCCCATGCCGAAGTGTTTTATTTCTCTTACACTACAGCAGTTTGTCAGCAATTACATATATTTTTATTAGATAAGTACATTTTTAAAAAAATATAAATAATAATTACATTGGGAAACAGCTGATTTGAATTTGCTCCTGAATCTTTAACATTGTAAAAAGGCTCAAATCTTTACAGATTTTTTTTCGCGCACCTTTTAAGAATTTCAGTAATTTTTTTTGTTTGTAACTGTTTTGCTGGCATTTTGTATCATGATACATATCATGTATTGCAGAAATGTTTTTTAAAAATATTGTGAGATGGTATTTTGTCATATCGTCCACCCCAACTGCTATATATTAGAAAAGTATATGGTGATATAATTTTTAGTGATATTGATATTCTATTGTCGTATTACCCAGCCCTAGTGGCAGAAAGGTTCACATCTATATTTTCAAATTTTCAAGCTTTTTTGCTATTCTCTTCTAAAATATTTTGGGAACCTGTCCATTGTGCCTTAATTTTTTCATTCTATTGTTTAGTACATCGGCTCATTTCCTGTCGATGACTGCAGTTTGGATGAACAAGTTCAAAAGCTGCACTTGCAGCTGAAGTCCCTAAAGGTAACCGGTGCACAAAACTTTTTAAAAATTTTATTTATTTATTTAAAAAAAAAAAAAAAATCAGTTATGTGCTTATTGTGCACTCATCTGGTTTAATTAATATTTATAGCGCTACAAGCGTAGGCGCTACGTCTCCCTGAAATTCTCCATTAAAGGGGTGAAGGTTTATAACGAGGACGAGACGGTAAGATCTAGTCTTGTCTGGGTTCATTTTCTATATAACTTGACCTCTTTTGCAAGAATGTTTTAACATATTTATCCACTCAGACCCTTCTGATGGCCCACGCCCTGCAGCGAGTCTCGCTGTCCATCGCCCGGCCCTCTGACGCTCAGTTTGCTTTCATCGCTCACAATCCCGGCAGCCCCGACACTCAGCTCTACTGCCACCTCTTCAAGGCCAGACACGCCAGAGCTGTAGGTCTCCACATGACCAGGCCGCCAAGTCCACACCTTCTCCTCTTGTTTATCATACAATCTCATAGTGTGTGTGTGTGTGTGTGTGTGTGTGTGTGTGTGTGTGTGTGTGTGTGTGCGTGCGTGCGTGCGTGCGTGCGCGTGCGTGCGCGTGCGTGCGTGTGTGTGCGTGTGTGCGTGTGTGATGTGTTTAAGGCCCAGTTCCTGAACCTCCTGCTGTGCCGCTGCTTCCAGCTATGTTATCTGGAGAAACATCCAGAAGAGTCTGAGGACAAGTCATCTGGGAAGAAGCCCACTCGTAGCCCCTCCCTGCTGAATCACGGCTTCCCGCTCAGCGTCAGCGCCCTGGTGTCCTTTCGCAGGGCGCCAGCTCAGGGCCTGCTGTCAGTGACGAAGGCTGGGGTGAAAAAGCTATAAAACCTTTTTATTTACGATCAACACAAAATGCATTCACACAATTCAGTAATTTATATGTGATTTTTCCACTTGTCCTGATTCCCAGTTGATGTTTTTGATGTCATCAGGTCTCCTCCAAACCCAGCCCAGAGCCTGTTAGCAGTCCAGACGATGTCTTCCCCACGTCCCCAACGCTTGTACGTAAGCAGGCCATGAGGGACAAAGTGCTGCGCTCGGGGGCTTACCGTTCCTTCACCTGCACTCCTGTAAAACAGCGGCACCTGCAGGAACGCCTGAACGCTCCACAAGGTGGGACGAGTGTTCAGAGAACACTGTCAAAAGTGAAAGAGTTCCTTAGGTAATGCGGACCTTTAATATCTGCTAGACCTCACTGGGTGGGGTACGATGAGGTGTGTCACTGGGCTTCCTCTCACATGGGTGTCTAAAATAACTTAATTCCACTTTAAACACGGTTTGGATGTTTGGATGATAAATATCCTTTTCCTAAAATAATCCACTATTGATAAGCATCATATTGCTAAATCAGATATAAACGAATCACAGGGGTGTCTGTGTGTGTGTGTGTGTGTGTGTGTGTGTGTGTGTGTGTGTGTGTGTGTGTGTGTCTGTGTGTGTGTGAGACGTATGTATATACTGTATGTATGTGTGTGTTGTGTCTGCATTGTGTGGTGTATATGACATGCATGCCTGTGTGATGTACCGTGTGTGTGAGACGTGTATGACGTGAATGTGTGTACGTAAGAGGTGTGGTGTGCACGTATGTTTATATATAAGGTTTGTAGTGTATGCGAGATATGTATTTGTGTGTATGTGTGTGGTATGTCTGCGCATTTGTAACACGGGTGTATGTACGAGGTGTGCGATGTGTCCGTGAAGTATTTGTTTATGGTTTTGGTGTGTGTGTGTGTGTGACAGACAAGGGACAGGACAGTGTGCCGGTATGCAGGGTGCGCGCCCCAAGCCTGGCCGAAACCGAAGAAGCATTGGCTCATGCCGTGTGGAGCTGGGCTGGCGTCTCTAGGTGAAGTACCATTTATTTTTTTGGCCTATTCTAGCTGCGATTTAAATAATTATCAGGACAGGTTTATTATCAGTAAATATAATTATGAAAAATAGTTATTTGCAGTGCTTCCACTGCACCAGGGTTCATAAGGAAATGTAAAGATAAAAACAAACTGAAATAAAGTGATGTTTGAACAGTTAAATTAAAAACCATGACAAAACAGTGTGTAGAAATACTGATGGTGAAAAGCATCTCAGGTTATTCATGTAGGTTCTGCCCCATGATATCCACAGAACCCTGGAGCAATCATCTAGTTTGTAGGACGTCGGGCAAGACTTCAGATTTTAAGATGAGCAAATAAAAAAGGGAATTGGACTGTTTTGGGTGATGTGAAAATGTGTATTGGTGTTCCAGTGACAGCAGTTCATCTCTGCTTGCTGAAGACGTCCTCGGTTCCTACTTGCTGTGTCCCCACCCCAAAGATCCCAGTGTTGAATCTCTGCTCATACGCTTCCCTTCAGGTCTGGTCAGTTTGGCTATTAAGACCTCCAGCAATGGCAGATTGTTCCTTGAGGTGAGCTTTGGTGTCATAAATAAATCCATGCTTTCTGCATGAAGATTTATAAAATCTAGTAGTAGTAGTAAGTCAGGGGTGTCCCAATCTTATCCGCAAAGATCCGGTGTGGCTGCACGTTTTCATTCCAACCTAGCCGGAATCAAACCAAAAAGTGAATTAAATACCAAGATCAGATTGATGAACAGGTGGAAAGGGGTGTAGCTCCTGCTCGATTGAAACAAAAACCTGCAGCCACTCCTGCCCTTTGTGGAGAAGACTGGAAAATCCTGTAGTAAGTAAATGATGAGACCTTGTGCTACAGACCTTAAAGAAATCTAATTATACTCATAAAACCATACTATTGGTTGTCCCAGAAATTAAAATCGGGATTTAAAAGGTTGGAAGTGCTGCTTATTTCATGGCTAAAAGCAATACTGTTCAACGTACATCTTATTATCTGGAGTTATCAGTATTAATATCAGGGAAATGGGATTAAGACAAGTTCCCTATATTTCTGTTTCTGTCCTAAAGGCTTAATGTAGTTAAACAACTGCTTATTAAATTCAGGAAAAATTTAGGGAAAATTCCACCATGAATGACTTTCATATCAATATTTATAATTATGTATAATTAATTTGATATTCAGTGGCATTCTAGATGTATTTTATAATGTTTCTTTTTTCATAATGTTAAGTTGACCTTTTTTTTGGTTTAAACCTTTTTCATCTTTATGTCTGTCTATTTTCACTCTACTAAAACTAGCTAAGATTCTTATTTTAAGGCTTTATTTCCTTGGATACATGGCATGTTTATCTAAGAAGCTGCCTCTCTTCCGAGTTTGGTCAGAGAAATCTAGACTGTCAGAAAATCTCTGAAAATTTCCTTGTCCTATTTCCAACTTGTAGGTTGACGTGAACGGTCAGAAGGTGGTCGGAATCATGGTTTTCCCCATATTCAACACCAGCTCCACTTGTTTTTATAAATCGAAGTTGTTTCTGTGAGCTTCGACTCAGTTTAATCCCAGATTGCACCACTTCCCAACCACACACCAGTGATCTATGTTTGTGAATGAATCTTGAACATTGGAAGCCAAACCACAATATACTTTTCCTAAAAAAAAGAAAAATCCATCAGTGCTTCGCCTTCTTGTTTTTCTAATGCCGTTAATCACACAGTGCAACAGCAACCAAAGTGCACCAAGTGAATATTATCAACATCTGATTCGTTCATAATGATGTAGAGCCAACTTAAGAAAGAACGTTAAGGCATGTGAACGCACGTCTCTATTCAATGTGACTCTCAGTATGAGGGTCCGACTGCACTGCGGCTTGTTATAAAAATTTATGCAGTGTATCGGGGAGATAAAAAGTTATCAGGCAATCTTCCATTTCTGCTTTCAATGAATATTAAGCAGCAGCGTAATAACATTAATGAAGGAATACATAATATTTGAGAAAAGAGATATGTATAAACGATTTTTACATATATTTTTAACAAAATAACACGCTTTCCATTGTGTATGAAGTCTATTTAATCAAAAGGTAGAGTAAGATTATATTGAATAATTTGAGCGATGTATAGGCATAGACCAGTAACTTTTTGGGATGTTTTGACAAAAAAAAAAAAAGCCGAAAAGCTGTTTGAGAGCTGTCTCTAATTGCCAAGTCGATTTTGTGAAAGAGGTGGAATTCCCAGCACTAGTTCTGATAAAAACACATCGCAGGACTGCGAGTCATCATGGGGGCAGGAAGTAAAGCTTTCACCCAGTGCAACACGCAGTTCAGGTCCTCCTCCTCTGCAGTGATGGCGAGATTATGTGCTTTAGCTTGAACTTGCCTATAGGGAAACTGCTTGATGTATAGATTATATTCACATTTTGTAGTCCGTGTGCTTACTATAGGACTTTCTCTCCCTTCTTTTCATAGAATTGTCGTGTGCGGTTTGAGAGTCTCACTGCGCTGATCGAGCACTACACTGAGACCAGAGACGAGCTGGAGGTGCCGCTGAGTTGCACTCGTGTTAACCACTGTTACGAATGGGAAGAGAGCAAAGTCCAGATTAAGGGCTCACCACAACGGAAAAACACCAAAGATCAGTCCTGGGTTTAAATCCAGCTCTGTTTTATGTCTGTAAAGATCTCTGGTTTTAGACTCTTAACTCTTAAACAGGGACCTGTTCTCCTTTTTACATCAACTTCTAGTCACTTTTAACCTTTAATGACACTTAACTTCTAATGTTCTGCACTTGATGCACAAAACACAAGGTGATTGTTATGATTGTTTCGTTTTTGCTTTTTGTTCTCAGGAATAGGGTTTTTTTTTTTTTTTTTTTTTTTAATTTAAAGTTGCCACCTAACAATACTGACTTTTTTTTCCCTCTGACAGCCCTGTAATTTTTGTGTTGTATGTATATCTAAATGTTTTTTTTTTTTTTTCAATCATTTTACATTTTAAAACATTTATTATGCAGTACTGTTACCTAGACAGAGCTGTAAACTAAATCACTCTTACGTGAGTTTGCAGGTCAGTTAAGGAGTTGAAATTTTTTCTCGTGAATGATGTGGAAGTCTGTGCAATCTGTTTTCTTGATAATATTTGTGGAACTGTTTTAATCCAGTCAGCTCGAGTCAGAGTTGCAGTTTGCCTTTCTGTAGTTCCATTGTCTTTTCTAACACAACCTGACCTTTTTATTAGGCTTTTTATCAGCTTTACTACTGAAGCACTTTCCTAAGAGAATCTTGTATCTCTTGGAATTATATATATAAATGTTTTAACAGTGATTCTTTGTTTGGTTTCATTATTTATAGCTATAGATTTTTTCCCTCACTGATCTGAGATCAGGTCTGTGATCTTACTTTCATGTAACAGAGACACAGCTTAGTGACACAGACTTTCTGTAAGGAGATGTTTATTCAACATTTATGGGAAGACTCTCCAGTGTCAGCTCTTTGTGTATAAAGTCTATAGGAAAGACGACTTTGGAGAAGAAACAACTGTTTATAGCTGCTATAACGTAAGTGATGGTCGTTCTACAGCAATGTATGTAAGTATGAACGGTTGAAAGTGTAATGTCCCACAGTACATAGCAATTTGCCAACAATTACAGTATCTAATTTATTAAAAACTGCAACTGTTGGCAAATTGCTGTGGTATAAGAGGAATAAAGCACATCAGGACATGTTATTGGGGAAAAAAAATCAACTTCAGGTTAGGAACAGTAACTCTGGGCCACATCACACCACCCTGTTGTTTATTTTCCTATAACAGCATGCCCCCTAAGTGTTTTATTTCTTAACTTCATCTTTGGCAGTTTTCACAAAATGAATTTCATTACAATTATTATAAATTTCTGCATATTGCATCTGTGAAGATACAGTATATGCACTGACTATTCATAATATTTCACATGTATCATTATGTAAAATATAGCTTTACACTTTTGTCTGAGCAAGTAAAACTTTAGCCAAAGCTGACCAATAGCCAATTTAGCCAATTGTTTTCAGCTATCATAAATTACAATAATTTACAGAGGTAAATGGCACTAAATAATAGCTTAAGCTGGAAACACACTTAGCCAGTATGCTAACTCTGACTAACTGCCACAAAAAGTCATTTATAAAATATTTTTTTTTAAAAATAGTAGTTTTGTTAGCGTTCTTTGTAAGATTTTTATATTGTCAGTGTTTTCACTTGTGGAAAATGATTCCTTGTTCTCTTTTGTTGGGTTGTTTGTGATACTTAAATCAAATTGCTTCAGTATTTTTGGAGAAATCTTGAGTTGAAACTCTAAGGTTAAGTTTCAAGTCAGTAAGCTTGTTATTTAACTTGTTCAGTGTCTAAATATTCATTTTAGACTCAAACAGGAACTTGTTTCACTTTTTCACGAACTTATACATTTGTCGTAAGACACATTATTATGCAGATTGTTGTTATTTCTCCCTCTCAAAGCTCCTCCAACATGGCGGCGCTGCTGATGACGTAATTACGCGGAGATGTAGGGAAAAAACTGGAAAGCCTGCGCGAGCCGAGTTTCAGGTTGCTAGGCAACGGAGCACGCCATGGCAGGACACACACAGCTCTGATAATAACTGTGTTTGTTTAACCTCGATTTTTTTTGAACACCGGAATGCTTTTATGGATCTGGGAATGGTGACGACTAGTGTAAGCAAATATTTGTCGTATTATCTGTTCTTCAATCTTATCTTAAATAACATTAGAGCAGGCAGAATAGAGGCTTTTCTTAGACGGCTAGTTCCTTTAGCTAAACTGCCTTCTGAGAATAATCCTAATAAAGTAATATACTGTGTTATGCTTATGTCTTAATTTTCTCCTTACCTTTCTCTGTTTCACACTAATACCATTTACAGAGTGATTATCTGTTCCAAGAAAATGATGCTAATATTATAACCATGTCTAAAGCCCTGTGAATTTTAAATATATATATATATATAAATCTTATTAAAAAGCTTTTGAACTGTCATTGTGTGTAGACACCAAGCAGCAAAGTAGCTGGAAAAATAACTGCAGTGTGTTTAAACTAATTAATTCATTAATATTTAGTTCTATAGTATTTAATACATACAATTCAGACTCTATTTCAGTTTCTAAAAAGATGAGTAAAGGGTCTCAAAATGAATAAATAAATAAGAATGAATGAATAAATAAGTAGATAAATAAATATCTAGGAAGTAATTCTGAAAAACAAAAAGAACTTTTTATTGCCTAAACCAGCATCAGTATTTTTTTTGGGGTTTTTTTCCTTTTTTTTTTTTTTCTTTGTGCATTCGGTGGAGAAAAATGACTTTGTTAGATAGCAATAGATGTTGTTAATTTTTTTTTTTTTTTTGGTAAATATTATTCACTCTTATGTGAAGGTGAAAAAAATACAAAAAGAGGAAAAGGCAGAAGAAGAGAGAAAAAGAAATATGCACTTATAGCTAGAAAATGAAATGAAAGGAAATGCAATAAACAAAAAATAAATAAATAAATAAATGTTTTATTCCAACATTGATGACCAAAATTAGACAATTTGATCTGAGGAAGAAAAAAAAAAAAAAAAACTACAAAAATATTTTATTTTATTCCTTTTAGGACTGTGGACTGTTAATGCATGAAATTCACAAGTTAATTTTGAAGGTAATGTTTATAAATATGTCTTTATTTAGGCCATAACTCCTGAAGTTAGGACATTATTAATGAGTTTGGAGCTTATAAAGGTTTTGATGTATATTTTTATGTTTTATGCCACTTTAAGCCACTTTATTTTAAACATGGTTTAACAAACGAGCCATTCTGATTATAATCTCGACCTGGGATTAATTCTGATCACTAGTCTAAAAAAAGTAAACACCAACAATTTTACAGTAATGAGATTGATAATTTCTGATATTTTAGACTTAAAAACAGGCACAAAAAACATGTTTTCTGCAATGCTTCTCATATATGCTGCTATTCTGGAAACTGAAACCATCTCAGCTGCAAGATGAAAATGAATCCCTTACTGAAATGCAATACGTGTTTAATCCTGGTGCTTTCAGTTAAACCAGGTTCACTGTAAAACTAAAAGCAGATTTGATATCCCGATTATTTAACAAGGTTTAAAATTTGGAAACTCGATTAATGTATAAAAAAAAATTTTTAATCCAGATTTAAGACAAATCTTTGTTGGTGAAACAATTTTTACTTTAAAGACATTATTTAATCTCTGGGTTAAAAAAAAGGTTTATATATGAATCCATTTGCAGCAGAAATATTGTATATGTTATTATATTATTATATTGTGAAATAGTCAAAATTGCTGCTTTTAGTTGTACAGTAAACCTGGATTAAATTTATGAGCTTTTTTTTTTTTTTTTTTAATTAATCCAGATTGAAGTTTATTCTTTGTGGATGAAACCCAGTCTGTCACTTTAAAGTCATTATGTAATTTCTGGATTAAAAGGCATCCGTTTTATGCTGTTACAGAAAAAGCCAAGGTAGAGTTCACAGATAGCTCGAGCTGATCTCTCCTGCGCTCCAGGATGGCGTCCGAGTCGGTGAAGGTGGTGGTCCGATGCCGGCCTCTGAACAGCCGAGAGAAGACCCTCAACTGTAAGATGGTGGTGTCTGTTGATTGCAGCCGATGTCAATGTTTCATCGAGAAGCCAGGAGCTGCTGAGGAGCCGCCCAAGCAGTTCACATTCGACGGGACGTACTTCATCGATCAGACCACTGAGCAGATGTACAACGAGATTGCATATCCTCTGGTGGAGGTCATTTCTTTCCCACTGTGGTCCATTCATAATAAAGGGGATAAAGCTAGTAATGTTTGTTACAGTCTGTTTATTTATTTATTTATTTATTTTACTTGATTTGACTTAAAATTTACTCGATTAGAAAGTTTAGACAGAAATGAGCATGACGTGCTGCATGCGTCACTGTCAGCCATTTTGGACTAGAAGGAGCACCCTTTAATGGAGTAATAAACATCAGGATAATGGTGCATGTAACGTTGGAGTGGTTTGGAGGTGATTTACATCTAATACGTTTTCAAAAACAGCCCTAAATTAACGGTTTATGAGTGTGGGCACCGAAAGGGTTAACAATAAGGTGTCAATTTATTTGAGGACTTTTTAATGCGTGAAACAGAATACAGTGACACAGATAGTAAATCGGACAACAGCCCCTGTCTACTGTAGTCAAGATCAAATGACACAATGACACAAAGGATGACCCCTGAAAATGAACAGGTCCTGAAGGACTCTACAGCACGTAAGCAAGTGTGGTGACATTTTAATCTTTCCTTCTTATCTGCTTTCATGACAGGGTGTCACTGAAGGATACAACGGCACAATCTTCGCTTACGGACAAACAGGAAGTGGAAAATCCTTCACCATGCAGGGTGTGTCAGACCCCCCAGCTCAGAGAGGGATCATACCAAGAGCTTTCGAGCACATCTTTGAGACCATCCAGGTTAGATATCCTACATTATAGTCGTATGCAGAAATATTGGCACCCTTAAAGAGAATGGGCCAAAAAAAAAAACACACAATGATTTGTATTTTCCACTCAAACAATTGGAGAAATATATTTTCTTTAACAAAAATTAATCAGAGCTTTTTTAACCATAGTATTATCTCTCAAAGAATGTATGTGGCAAAATAATTGTCACCCCTAAATAACATCACTCATTGCATTTGTTGTTCATTTTTGCGTTCTTAAAAATAAAGGGTGCCAATAATTATGGAGATGATTACGTAGAGATAGCATTATCCTGCTATTTGGCACAGAAGCCAAGGATGGATGAAAAAGGATGCATCCCACTATCTCTGTCTACAGTCAACTATAATAATTATTATAATTATTGGCACCCCTAAATAACATGACTCCTTGCACATGCTTATTTTACGTACCATTTTTACTTTTGAGCATTTTTTATTTAAATAAAAGGTGCCAATATTTATGGAGATAATTGTATATAGAGATAATGGATGCATTATTGGCACCCCTAAATAACATTGCATGTTGCATGTGTTCACTTTATATACCACTTTTTGCCAGCTTAAAGGGTGCCAATAATTATGGAGGTGACTGTCCACAGAGACAAAATTAGATGAATCTTACTTAAGCTTCTGTGTGTCTCACTGTCCAATCTCCAGCTGGAAGTACAGTAGACTTCATTATTATTAGCACCTTTCATGAAAATGATTGACAATAAATACAATGGGTAATATTACATAAGGGTGCCAATAATTATGGAGTGAACGTTTAAATAGTGTAATGTATGTTAAAGTGTGCAGAAAACACAAAGTTCCTTGTGCGAGCCTCCTACCTTGAGATCTACAAAGAGGAAATCAGGGACCTTCTGGGGAAAGACACCAAACAGAAGCTGGAGGTGTGTTGCTCTTTTATTTACAGTATGTGTAATATATAAATTTACCTCTGCAGGTTGAGATGTATACCCTGAGTGAGTGAGTGTGTGTGTGTGTGTGTGTGTTTTGAGCAGCTGAAGGAGCATCCAGAGCAAGGAGTGTATGTGCGAGACCTCTCCATGCACACGGTGCACAGTGTAGGGGAGTGTGAGCGGATCATGGAGCTGGGCTGGAAAAATCGCTCAGTGGGATACACACTCATGAACAAAGACTCTTCCCGCTCGCATTCCATATTCACCATCCACCTGGAGATCTGCAACATAGGTGTGGGATCACACACACACACACACGACCATATAACAACTAGGAAACTCCTCCATTCATTCACCTAGAAGGTTCTTCCAACGTCCTTCAGATGTATGACAAATGCTTCTTCTCATTAAGTTTAAGCGTTTAAGTTGTTTTAAATTTCTGTTACTAGACATCTAACTGACCTTTATATGGACATTTAAATAAGATAGTAATAAGTGGCCTGGTGGTGCAGCATGTGGCATTGATGCTTCATAGCTCCAGGGTTCCCAAAGTGATCCTCCTATCTATATGGAGCTTCTTATGTTCTCGCAGTGTTGGTGTGGGTTTCCTCTGGGTTCTGCAGTTTCCTCCCAGCTCCAAAAAAAACATGGCAGGAGGTGGACTGGCGACTCTAAATTGCCCCTAGGTGTGAAAGTCTGTGTGTGTGCTTGGTGCCCTAAAAAATGGACAGGCATTCCATCCAGGGTGAAATCCAGCCTCTCACCCAGTATTCCCAGGATAAGCTCGGGAATATTGTTGACTTTATTAGAGCTTTAATGATCTGGTTGACATACTGCAAACATTTGCATTATCTTACCATTAGGTTAGCAGTATGAAATAAATGATTTCACGTCTTCCTCATATAATCTCAGATGCTGCTGGTGAAGACCACTTACGCGCTGGGAAGCTCAACTTGGTGGACCTGGCCGGCAGCGAGCGCCAGTCCAAGACCGGTGCCACAGGAGACCGTCTTCAGGAAGCCACCAAAATCAACCTTTCTCTGTCAGCACTGGGCAACGTCATCTCGGCGCTGGTGGATGGACGCTCCAAGCACATCCCTTACCGCGACTCCAAGCTTACTCGCCTCCTTCAGGACTCCTTAGGTGGCAACACACGCACCCTCATGGTGGCCTGCCTCTCCCCAGCTGACAACAACTATGAGGAGAGCCTGAGCACGCTGCGCTACGCCAACCGCGCCAAGAGCATCCAGAACCGTCCACGCATCAATGAGGACCCCAAGGATGCACTCCTGCGCCAATACCAGGAGGAGATCAAACAGCTGAAGGCGCTCATCTCCGGTCAGCTCGGGACTGTAAGCCTCAACTGTAAGATCCCTGCAGTTCTTAATCTTCTCAGTAAACTTTCCATCAACCTTTACTTAATGTTAAAACTACTCCTGATCATTCCACTGTTAAAATAATTAATGTAGAAAAATACGCTACACCAAATGGTCTTCGAACATCTTTACACCTTTACTCTCCTTCAAATGACAAACTATAGGTATGAAAATATCCAGTTTTCAAATGCCACTATGTCTTTATGCTCTCCCACATAGGCTAATATTACTAACAATGTTGCTAACATTAGCTAACTTGTGTAACTGCTAGTAAACCAGCTCACATTTGACACAAGCGGAATATCAGTATCTGAGTTCCAGTTTACATTGTCGTATTCTCAGCAATTCATTTCTTTAATAGTATCCAAACCTGTCTACATATAAAATACCATCCGATATTTTGTTCATAACTAACATGACCTTAAAATAGGTTAGCTAGCCTTATGATTAGCTGCTAGTAACCTAGCTCACATTTGTCTCAGGTTTATACAAGAGGGATTTCAGTGTCTAAATCTTGATTTGCATCATTATTTTCTCAATGATTTATTTAACATCAAACCTGTCAGATATACTATAATACCCACAATCAGGGTTGCCAGGTCTCAGCAAAATTTCCAGCTCAACTACATCTCAAAAACTGCAAAAAAAAGTCCCAAAATTAGCCCAGACAAAATTTTCTTCTTTTTTCGGTTGCTGTGTGGGAATCAAATTCACTGTGGTGCGCATACATTTTAGATTTGTGGTATTTGTAATACAACTTTTTTGTCATCGCCTGGTACAGACATTGTCCGCACCATAATCCCCCTTTCCCGCTCTCAATCATCTCAAACTAGCTTAAAAAATGACTTGCTTTTTCCACACGCAACCTGATTCCAAAAGCTCAAATTCTCATAAAAACCATGGCAACCCTTTCCTCAATTTTGTCATCACTCACTTTAACTGAGTTAACTAAGTACTAGTAAACTAGTAAACCTGTCTATTTTGTTCATCACTAACATTAGCTATGGCAGCACTGCTCAAACTTTTTTAGTCTAAGGCCCGCTTTGTTCTAAATGTCATGGCGCCCGCTTGGGAAAACCCCAAAATGTAGATAGTGCATATTTAGCCAGCAGATAAGCACATTATTTTGGATTTTTCATCACTAGCCTCTCTCTTATCATTACTTTCACTTGACGGACTAGGACCTTGTCTTACGAGAAACATGTGGAGATATGGGAGATACCACGACTTCCAGTTTGAGAACCTGCCTTTGCAATGGTTACGCCGCAGTCTTTTAAGAAATAGGAAGCTCAAAATCGAAAAAGTGTTAGCAGGTTTCTACACCCCTTCTGTTATCTATAACTTTTTGTGAAAATGCTATATCAAGCAAGTTTTTCATTATAGTTTTCATTATAGTCTTCAAAACAGATTATGGATTAGTACCTAGAGTTTCCTTTATGAATAAGAATTCCTTTAAGAATACTTCTTGTCTTGCAAAGGTAGAAGATTATATATTTTACATGCTAAATATATCTCCTTTGTTCACTGTCAGCTTTGCTAGCAGGTCAGAGGTCACAGGGGAGCACAGGCATCCAGTCCAGACCCCAGAGCAGCGAGGAGGAGAGGATTAAACAGGTGGGTGCTGTACTATTCACAGTCCCAGATTAAGGTTCATTTTTTAGGCTTTGTCTAATTAAATATGTATATTTTATGCAGGTTTACATGCATAATAAAGTCAAAACCTGGAGTCGAGTCTTTTTATGTTGTTAGAATTAAAATATTTCTTTCACTCTGAAGATGCTCTCAGAACGAAGACTTTTACAGAACAGTTTTTTGAAAAATCATTTCTTGATTGTTTAATCAAGAAAATACCATGCACTGCAATCTATATAAATACCAAAATTATTTAATGCGAATGTTCAGAATAAAATTGAATGTAATTCCAAACAATATGAACATTTCAGGAAATTCCTCTGTAATATTCTTCTAATTAATGTTGGGAATGAAATTTTTTATGAATGCACGTCATCTAGAAACTGGGATTTTTGGTTCTGAATAAAGGGGTGGGTTTTGTTTTGTTTTGTTTTGTCAAAAAAAATAAATAAGATTTTAAAAATACAATGAGATTTAATTTGTTTCCACTCATAACGTTTATATAGGCAATTGATGTGTATATCATAATGACACAAAGATTGACGTGTATCAGAAAACAAGCTTTTCAGTGTTATATGGCAAGTAGGCGGAGCTTAAGCTTTCAATGTTTCAGATAATGCGGCGGTTGTAATTTTTTTTTTTGTTGAGTTTTAAATATTTTTATCACTACAGTCTTTACATAGATAGACATGCTATAGATACTATTAATGTAAAAATTTGAAAAATGATTGATGTGGCCTGAATGCTTTGCCCAATTTTAGATTGCAAAAAACTCTACTCTGAGCACCAGGATAGCTGTGTGTGTGTGTGTGTGTGTGTGTGTGAGAATTCAGGATTACGAGGAGAAGTTTGCCAGACTGCAGGCGGACTACAACGCAGAGCAGGAATCCAAAGCTAAGCTCCAGGAGGACATTGCAGCCTTGAGAATGTCTTATGAGACCAAGCTGTCCAGCCTGGAGAGAGCAAAAGCATGTAAGATTACACCACGGTGCATAGAGTAGAAACAGTTTCTATACCCTTAGTACAAAATGAAGAGCACTAAGACGCTAAATGATTAGGCACTAAAGATGTTCAAAGAGTGTATGACAGGATGTTAAAGGAAAAATCCACCCTGAACGACGTGCGCGTTAATTTTTAATAATTAACCTGTAATCTATAATGGCACCCGAGACAAGTCATTAGTTTTAACTTCTTTTGTTGCTCTATTTTCACTTTGGTTATCAGTTTTGTACATCACCCACAATGCCATTCGACTACCTGCTTCATCAGTGGGATTTACCTCTGCTTCATCTCTACAGAAAAAGAATGATGCAGCGGTGCTTTAGTCCTTTAGTCTGTCCAGCTCTCTCACCTCCTCATCTGTACTCTGCTCACAGATCAGCTTCCAAAGCTTCAACTTTTACGCTAATACCACCGTCAACGCCATCGCGCTCGTCATCTCGCAGATCACTGACTAGCCGAGTCTCTGACGTAACTCAGCAACGTATAAATGCATTGCATTGTGGAACTTCGAGTCCAACGTTTGCTCCACATTTCCACTAATTCTACACTGGATTTCTCATTAATATGATCTTGAACATCATATTAGTGAGTGAGAAAAGAAGCTCTTGCTCTTTTTGTTTTTAGGAGCTAAAAGTGAAACCTGACCAATATCTCTCATGATGTTGAAATTTCTTCTCTTACTAAACGCCACTGTACAGTAACTGCGCTAGTTACAATAACGATGGCCCCCTGTGACGGCAGACAAGCGCTAATTTCTCATGGAAAGAACATAAATCCAGCACCAACATCACAAATATTTAATTCTAAACATGTGTAACGTTTTTCTTTAATAGTGAGAAGCACTTCAGTAAGCAGTATGTTTAATGTTTGCCTTTATAAGGTCTTTCCTGTGCTCTAAGTTGTAATATTCTGCCCTCAAATTCTGTCTAAAGGCTGAGAGAGTCATGACAAAACATTTACTCATGCTTCTTATGGAACTTTCCTTCAGTTGATTTTGCTTTATATGGTTTGAATTGTTGCCTTGTTTCTATTTCTTCATAGATAAATTGTAATGTAGGGTCACAATCTACATTCTTACCCAAAAATCATGAGGGATGTAAACTTTTCCCCTCAGCAGCAGAACATGACATTTCCATGTCATCAGCTCTGGTCTTTTCTGCAGCACATGACTCCACCAAAGAGGTCAGTCCTGCCAATGGAGCCACCCCAGAGCCCTCAGAAGCTTCCCAAGACATGCTGCAGGTCAGTGTCTTGCACATTATTGGTGGATTTGTAAGGATTATTCGTATGGGGTCATTTTAGGAAAAGTCCTCAGTGTTACAGAATACGCACACGTTTCTCACAGGAGAGCGAACAAACCCAGGGAGTTATTACAGCAGGTCCAGGGGGAGAGCCCGGAGTTCCAGAGTCAGCGGTTGTTGCTACGCCAGGCCCCCTGGATCAGAAACATGTTTTGGAAAGGTGAGGTGACTTTTTTTCCACAGCTACGACATAAATAAGACAAGGTCACTCTGGAAATCCGAACACGAATCTGATTAAAACTGATTCGGTTTCTTCGCTACGGTTGACGTTGCTCAGCAGCCTTGTTTCTCAAAAAAAAGTGTTTATTATCTAGTGTGTATAGTCTATTATTTATAAAAAAGAATGGCATATCATACTTCTTATCCATTTCTAGCTACAAGTAATGTTGTGGAATGTCCATGAACATGTTAGTTCCTGTTATCACTTATGTTATAGCAGGTGTAAAGATCACAGACAGAAAAGAGTACAACCGTGAACACATCACCTGAAGGTGAAGGTTGTTCTCAGTTTTATAATGTTATAAAATTTAAAAAAAAAAAAAAAAAAAAAGTAAAATGTTATACACTCACACACAGTGTCCTTGCACTTTAAAAAGGATTCTGTGTTGTTGTTGTTTTTTTTTTTCCCAATGAACCAAAAACCAATGGCCAAAAATATTGTACAAATATATATATATATATATATATTCATATACATCACGACAACACAGCACAATTACCATCCTAATATATAAATATTGCACCTTAAGGTTATATTAGCTTAAGGTGCCTACCGTTAAATTGCTTTATTGTTGTATTTGTGAGAGCCAAGATGATGATGATGATGATGATGATGATGACGATGACGACGATGAAGCAGATAATTACAAACACAACTGCAAGTAATGATGAAGAATGTGAGCATGCAGACGACAGGCTGTTTTGACTTGCAGGCTTCATCAGCTAGAGCAGGAGTTTGTCGGGGGCGAGCAGGTGAGAAACGAAGAGCTGAGGCAGCGGCGGAGGCAGAGGAAGACTCTGGCCAACCAGAGGAAGAAGCAGCTGATCGAGGCTCTGAGTCAGTGCAGCGAAGACAGCGACGCCGTGCTGCTAAACGTTTACGACTCCATCCAGGAGGAGGTACACGCCAAGAACAGACTGCTGGAGAACACGCAGAGCAAGGTGGGATTTCAGAAATACTGTGTGTGTGTGTGTGTGTGTGTGTGTGTGTGAAATTAATATAATATAACTAAAGTTTTACTTGTCATCATCGGCCTCCGTTTGCTTACTTATGGTTAAGGCACTGTCTGTAAAGCAATAATCTGTATTCTAAAAAAAAAAGATAAAATTTTATTTTATTATATTTTATAGATAAATTATTTATGGAGAAGCATTTTAAAAATAAACAAATGTAACCATAGATCAGCCAAAATAAAAAAACATCATTTAAAAACAAGCTACATTTACAAAATTACTTCTGTATAATGGAACATAAAGTATTAATTATTACTCATTCATTATTTATATAATTAAATAAATAAGGAATAAAACACAAGGATGATAGATCGGCTCTTTGTTACAAAGCGCTGACGCTAGAGACTCCTTCCTAAAATGTTAAATAAACATCCTCTCACTGAAAACTTCACCGTATTGACAATTACGTAAGTATTTTTAAAAAATCTTTTATGTTTAATTTGTCAAGTCCTTATGTAAGTTGTTACTATAGAAACAATAACGTATTAGAACGAGTGCATTAATATAAACCTCCAACTCATCGTTTCTTTTCTTCCCAAGCTCAAAGCTGCCAAGTTAGAGATCCGAGATCTGCAGGTGGAGTTTGCGGCTGAGCGTGATGACTACCTGGCCTCCATCAGACGTCTGGAACGTGAAACGCAGCTACTGCAGGGCCTCCTGGAGCGCATGGTGACGCTGGTGCGCAGGGACTGCAACTACAGCAACGTGGAGCGCCTGAGGAAGGAGGCAGTGTGGGACGAGGAGAGCGGTGTGTGGAGGCTGCCCGAGGTGCTGGTGCAGAAAACAGCGCTACCTGCAGGTGAATCCGCTGCTGCTGCAAGACCAAGGCCTTGTGATATGTTTGTTAGTGATGGGCTGGGGATCATTGACTCTGAGATGATGCCTAGTTAGTGATGGACTGGATGTTTCTGACTCTCAGCAGTGCCTCCATCGGCAGCCAGCAGCTCTTCCAGACTCCCAGGACGCAGGAACTCGGCCTCAGACCCAGCAGAGCCTTTCCTGGTACTCACTCACTCAAATACTGCAAGCTGAAATGTAAGACTGATTTTTTTAGTTTTAGAGCCCTCTGCTGTCTGCAAGAGGAATTGCAATTCCTGCTTCATTTCTGGGCCAGAACAATGCAACCAGTTTTACCAAATGACAATATCACAAATCACAGTTTGTCTATGGTATCTTTGATTGTTACAGGTATGGAAACACTTTGTAAAATGACAGACTGCATCTTTAAAGTGAAGGCACCACTGCAAGACAATATCACAAATCACAGTTTCTCTGTGGTGTCTTTGAAACTGTATGATGATAATGAGTTCGGAAACACTTTTTAAAATTACACACTGCACCTTTAATGTGCTGCAGATTTTGTAAATATTGAGCTACAAAGCCAAACCCACCAGAGGTACCACTGCAAGACAATATCACATCACAGTTTTTTAAATGGAATCTTCGGAATTGTATAAATATTTCATGTGTAGAAACATTATTTTACAATTACAGACCGCACCTTTGTTTCTGTAGGAGGAGGAGGACCGTTATAAGGAAATGCTGAACCGCAGCGACAGTGAAAACATCGCCAGTAACTACTTCAAGATGAAGAGAGCCAATCAGATTTTATCAGGAGAGTCCATGAAGAACCTCGGTGAGAGCACAAGCTTCCTAGAATGCTCCTCTAATCTGTGATGTCCTTTTGTTCCTGCACATACAGTGTGTGTGATTTCAGTGACATCATTTGCATACAAGTGGTCAGAGTAGCATATAAGGCTATGACTATGACAAGAAATTGTGGGGAAAAAAATATTTCAGTAAGAAAGTTATACAAAGCTTCAGGATTGTTGGCACCTTTGTTAAAGATGAGTAAAAAATCTCTGTGGTTTATTAGATATTATTAGATAATTAGATGTTCCTTGACATTCCAGTGTAAATGTAACTGAAGCATGTTTCCATTTATATTTAACTTTAAGTTTACCTGCGTGTTTAGGAACTCTTAAATGGTCATCCATGATTTCCTGTTTCACTGGGGCGTAAACATGAAGATCATATATGATTTTTTCTTACCTTAAGTGAGTGTTAAAGGTGCACTACAGTTTCCTTTCCAGGAGAAAATTATGTTCTAAAGGTACAAAAGACGTACACTTGAGGGTCCCACCTCAGTAAGTCAGACTTGTAACTTTTGCTTCAGTGGTGCATTTCATCACTAAATGTGACCAAGAACAGCTATTTGACTGATTTTGCAAACAACCAATCACATTCTCTCGCCAGTATTTTATAAAAAATCCTGGATAACTTTTAGAGTTATGTGATCCTGTGAACTTTTCTCAGTTCGGTGACTTTATATCTTGCTGTGAGAAGCTCATTGTGTCACTGTGTTCAAAAGTTTTTATTTTTTACATTGGAAAACCGGCGTGCCTGCAACCGGTGTGTGTGTGTACGGATGTCCAGAGCTAAGCCAATCAGCTAAGCGTATATACATTAGTAGTGACATTTCAACTTCTTCATGGAAAATTTCAAAACTTGGAGCTTTATTTAATATACTTGCAGATCTCGTGATGAAAAGTAGAGGTAGCAAAGGTAGCAAAAATCTGTTTGTTTCTTTCCCAGTGAAAAGCTTTATAGAGAATTACGAGCTCTAACATTACATGTCTGCTTGTACAGCCAGTCACTCTGCTGTTCCAGGAAACGGCCCGTCGCTTCAAAACTCCTGTGGATCAAACCCCGCTGCAGAGGCCCTCCTCCCTCGCCCGTTTCGCCTGGAGTCTCTGGGCATCATGCCTGCCAACAGCAAAGCCAAGAGGAAGAAGAGCAAGATGTACGTCTCCTGTGATGGTATCTGATCCTCCATTTTACTGCCTTCGGGAGAGAACAATATGGCTTACTCGTGCACCTCGCTGCTTTTGTGTTATAAATTCAGCGTGAAGGAGTGAATCTTTACATCAGGGCTCTCTTGATTAACATTAACATTATTTACTCCATATGCATATTAATGTATGTTTATATCTTAAAAAGTACCTTCACTAATTACTGGTTATTCCAACAAGTCCGTTTAATGCAGGAAGGAATTTATTATGGCATGTTATTAAATGTTGATAAATAACTGAACTCAGGTCAGTGGGTGTGAATGATGGAAATCTGCCTCATCAATTTTGCCAAGTAATCATCACATGTATTAATTAAGACATCAGGCCCTATTGGTCATTGTGGATCTATTTGTACTCATGCCTGGAGTAAATTCATTGTTTGTCTAATTTATTTTACAAGCATCAATCATTTTGTTAATAATACTCATGATGGGTGAAGGTCAGTTCATGGTTTATTAAGTAAGGAATAAAATGGAGTGGTAAGAAGTTGATTGTTTTCCAATAACAGCATGTCCAAAAGTGTTTTATTCCTCTTATCCCATTGCAGTTTCTACATTTACAATACAATACATTTTTAATTCTGTACATTAAATGTCCACAAAACAAGTTAGTGCCTGTTATCGCTTACATTATAGCAGTAGTTCCCTCGCCCGCCTCTCTTTTGTTTCTCTCGATCCTGAAGCTAATAAAACAAAAATACGCAGCTTGTCATGTTACCTAGAAACCATGAAACGTAAAACTCCTCTGTCCCGAAGACTTTCCCATGGTGGAAAACTTAAACGTTGCAGCTTTACCTCTGACTGTTACAAAGACTCTTTCCATTAATGTTAAATAAACATCTCCTTACAGAAGAACTTTTTTTTTTTTTTTAAATAATTTTTAATAATAACATATATTGCTAGACTTGAATTATGTGAGCATACAAATCCCTGTGTAAGCAAGTTTCTATAGAAGCAAAAAAGAATATTAGGATGAGATCATTAATATAAACCTGTGATTCAGCCAGCAGTAATTCATAGCCGTGTGTTTATAGAAAATGAATCACCTTCTGACAAATCAGATTTGAGAATTCATCAGCGCTAATGCTGTAAACGTTTGTTAAAGGAGCCTTTATATGAAGTGAAAGTCATCGCCTGTGACTAGTATTTTTGTAGGCTGTTATTGTAGACTGTGATCTCAGTCCTCTTGTCTTCTTACCTGACTTTGACTGATGAAAAGATCACTTTTGTATATGTGAAAAATCTCTCTTTTGTTTTCTAATACAACCTACCTATTTTCATGGACTTGCACTAGTAGTTTGCTATCCATAAACGAGTGATTATTTATCATTGCACTGCAATTTGTATCACTGTCCAAATCAAATGTATTATTAAAGTACAACTTGGTGAAAGTGCACTTTAAAGTGTAGTTTATAAAATCATCATTATTTTATATTTTCACTCTGGTGAACTCACAGCTCTAAACATGGCCATCTTTAATCTGAGTGCTGAATACACTGCCATTCACGTGTTCATGTGCATATGCAGGCAACACTGTGACACAGATTTGTTTTTCAAACCGCACGAACGGATTGAAAACTTAAACAAATCTGAGGCTTGATTCTGGAGCTCAAGGGAAAAATATGTCGTCGATGAAGTCATTGTTATTGTATCGAAGGCAGCTGGTTGATATTACAGTGTTAATTAGTTGATATAACAATTTTCACTGCCTGTTGCTTATACTGCTGGTCTCTCAAATGCATAAAGTCAGCACCAGAATTATTGGCACCCTTCAAGAGAATGATCAGAAATGATTGTATGAAATGCACAAACTATAGAAGATGATTCAAATTTTCCCAAAAATATCACTATTAGACAGCTTGACTCTTGGGATTGTTAATCAAAAGTAGATTATACACCAAGCAGTTTGGAAAGATTGTACGGTTGTAAAGAAAGAAGCCCTTTCTAAGACCCATCGGAGCTACAACTTGAATCATTCACTGAGGTCAAATGAAAATGACATCAAACTTTTTGGCGTAAATGTTTGGTGAAAAACGGATCCTGCGTTCATGCAAAAAGCACCCAAAATCTCAAAATGGTGGTGCATCAGTATTGTTTTGTTGCTGTTTTGTGGCTCGGTCTCAGGGACTCGTGTGCAGATTGATGGCATTATAAATTCTACTAAGTACCAGCATAGTTTAGCCCAAACTATGGTTGCCTCTTGCAGGAGGTTAAGTCTTGTCCATAGATAGAGCTTCTATCAAGATAATGACCCTAGATAATAAATCAGCACAGAAATGGTTGCACAAACATAAAAATCAGTTTTGCAGTGACCATCTCAATCTCTGCTGAATTTCAACCATGTTGAAAACCTTGTGGTCTGAATTGAAGAGGCGTCCAAGGTTCTCTACAAGGTCCATGATCATCTACATCTGTTCCAAGCTAGTGTCCAAGATCCTCTGCAAGTGTCCAGGTCTCTGAAACCTTGTTAGACATTACAGGAAGACACTCAATGTTGTTATTCTCTGTACAGGAGGCAGCACAAACTGTTAATTGTGCGTTGCCAATCCTTTTTAAAACAAAACTATACAGTATCCACATATGTCTAATTGTTATCTTTCTAATTGTTAATTGTTATATGTCTAAGCGTTATTGAACTTAGTCAGTCAACAAAGGGTGCCAATAATTCTGGAGTTGACTGTTTGGTAACACTTAGTCTTTAAGCAATCTTAGTTTTCTTAGAGCCCATCGATGGTCCTCATCTATGTCAGAAGCCATCGGCAGGCTCAAGCTTAGGGCATGCGATAGCTTTTGGAGTGCTGATTGCTCATCGTTGGCCTCACTGCTCTCCAACTTCATTCCAGACTTGTCTAGTTGGTCCTTCTGAGGCCAGTGTGGAAAGGAGCTTGACAATGGAGCATCCAAACCTTGTCTGTTTTCTGGTATTACATCCCCCTTTAGCTTGGCGTTGTCTGGTCTCATCAAACGACGATTTTCAGGAGATGTAGATGAGTAATGCAGATTTGACTCTGGATTAGGGATGATGCTTCCTTTATGATTCAAAATGGCTATTGAAGGTATCATCTTGGGCTTAGGGGCTATGGGTGGAGGATTGGGCCTACTGCAACAGCTATCTGAAATGTTCTGGGTTTTTTTAGAATACATCTGGCCACCATGTGCAGAAGGTTGCTTATCAACTGAGGTTTTTATCATGGACACACTCTTGCATAGCTCGTCATAGGACAAAAGCCCCCAGTGGGATGCATCATCAGATGATGCTTGATCATTCTGAGGGCTATTATCCTTATATGGTAGTGGGTTTTCCTTGGACGATACCATTCCTTTTTTGAGAGGGACATTACCATTACTGATTGCCAGGACAAGAGGTGTAGGAACCAGGCAATTCCTTATTTGACTGATGTGATGTTTTTTGCCAGTAGTGTTCCTAGACTCAGCATCATCCATGGACAGATCTCTATCCTCTATGGAATCGATGGTGTCCTCTAAAAACTTGAGACAATCCTTCTCTTCTGCAGAGAGATCCTGCAAGCCAGCAGTCACTGGAAAAGAGTTGCAGGATGACCTGAAAGCAGCAGGAACAACAGTTACACAGAGAACAATAAGCGATGAACTGCACCGTAGTAATCCCTGCTCTCACATGAAACTCCTCTGCTAAAAAGGGAAGCACAGAGATGCACGTCTAAAATCAAATCACAAATCCTTTGGGACAATAAGTCAGACGGAACTAAAATATAAATGTTTGGCAAAAATTCAGCTGGTCGTGTTTGGAGAAAGAAGCGTTGTTCATATGATCCCGAGAACACCATACCTACAGTGAAGTATGGAGGTGGGAGCATCATGATATGGGGCTGGGGTGTCATCAAAGGAAGCATGAATGGAGCGATGTACCAGGATATATTAAAGGAGAATTTAATCTCATCAGCGAAAGAAACTGAATTTAGGGGGAAGATGGAAGTGTCACCATGACAACGACCTCAAACATACAGCCAAAATAACTCAAGAGGGCCTTGCATGGCCTAACCAATCTCCTGATTTGAATCCATTCAAAATTTATGGAGACTTTGAAAGTGCGAATGCGTCAGAGGGATCCTCGTAGATTTGTGGAATTGAAGATGATTTGCTAATTAAAAATTGAACCACAATGCTGCAAAAAGTGAATTACTTCTTACCGTAAGACGTCTTGCAGTTGTGATTGCTCTGCTTATACTGCTAGTACTAATGTTGGTAATTTGGGGTGTCTGAATACTTTTATCCCTATCAGTTTAATTTTTTACACACATTTTTGTTTATGCTTAGAAATGCATACTTTTTTGTTCATATTTATAAGTACAAAGTCAAAAGACATTGTGTGAATTTGAGGTGGACATACGCACTGGAAGTATATTAAATAACAAAAACCAACGTGTCCGAATATTTATTTCCCCCCCACTCTATAACTGTATACATGATATTTAGACTGTAGAGCTCTATGTATTTCAGTTTGACTGAACACGCAGTAAACCTCAGACAGAAACGTACGTGTCCTGATGAACGCAGCATGTGACGTGATGGTTTTTGCTGATCGTGTTTTCAGAAGATTGAGCATCATCACCGGACAGAGCACTATCCTCTGTATCCATGGACTCGATGGTCTCCTCCAAAAACGTGAGACAAGCCTTCTCTTCTACAGACAGATGCTGTGAGCTGCCATCACTCTGGAAAAACACACACACACTGAAAGGTAAGCACCACATCCCAGGAACAAGGCAAGTGAAATGCTTTTATTATTTATGCTGTCCTGTCCATATGCACGCATACGTATGGAAATGAAATGAATTTCTCCACAACATAATACATGAGCACAGTGTAAGACGGGACATAAAGTGCAAAATGCAGGACAGAAATGCAAAAGTAGTGAGGTACAATGCAATAAAGTCAACTCCAGAAATACTGGCACCCTTAAGGAAATGATTGAGCACATGCACAGAGCTTACATGCATGGGAACAGTGTATAGTTGTTGTTTTTTTTTTTTTTTTTTGTAATACATGTTCAGATTTTAAATGGCGTTTTAGTGCAATTTTTGCAAAATGCTGGTTTCAAAATTATTGGCACCCCCCCACAATTAATATTTGTTAATGGCCCATTTATGGACATTATTTTAGGAGTGGCTATATTTTGGAAAATACTTTAAATTTAAAAAAGAAAAATGTAATGAGAGGGATTTTGTTAAAGACAAAAAAAATTATTTATTTCTACAGTAGCTTTTGGGAAGTCTCTTGAATGATGCTAATAATTCTGGAGTTGTAGTCTGAGAGTCTGGTTTCGATTTTGTAAATCTCTACCGTGATTTGTAACACAATTTTTACATTTTTGTGTATTATTAATCACACAGTCTGCTTGACATTTATTTACGTGTCACTGTATGGCTTTAAAGAGCAACAGGAACAAATAAATGAGGATTTATAGCTGTCATATTCATGTCAGATTCACAGATCTCTACTTGATTTGCAGTTCACAAAGTTACAATTTTATCAGTATCATTTTGTCATCAATGCATGTAACATATATTTATCATCATATTATTGAAATATTGTCACATTATTGAACATATCATTGAATCTGGCTAAAAACGTAATAAACTAGTGTGTTCATGCAAAATCAACTCAAATGAAATTGGATTGAATCAAATTCAGGAAAGGACGTTAGACTCACAGCTCGAGAGTTGAAGCTGATGATTCTGTCACAGCTGTTGGTGCTGTCCGTGGTTCTGTGCACTCGTCTGTTCATGGTGCTGTTTGGGATGGCAGCGGTAATGCTTTTCTGGCCTTATCACGAAGTTGTGCGGATCGTTGAACTTTATGCCTTATTAATTATTAATGCAGAAAGCAGAAACAATTACAGTGTGAGACTGTTCTTCATCTGCGAAGACTGACATCACATGCAGTTCAGATTTCTTTTTACTATTAATAACTTAACATATACTATTTGAACATTTTTTTTTATTATGTATTGAAAACGCAACATTTGGGACCATGTTCACCATAAATGTTAGAGGACATGGATCATACTGTATGTGAGTTTGCTCACTGTCGGAGCACCGTGACACTGATATGGTCATGTGTGTGATGCTGGTATGAGTGGATTAGCTCCAGAGGGGATAAAAATATATATATTTACCCCCCAAAAATCCTCCTGCCTCTCTATAGTTCATGCATTTGCACATCAGTGTGATCTGCACATCAGTGTGAACTCCACTTCCTCCTATCTGAATGTGACGTGTTTGAATATAATATTTTCACAACTCGGTGTGATGCAAATTTTAATGGTGGCTGAGAGTCTGTGGTCTCCGGTATGTGAAGCCCAACTAATAGATCATGTCCGGATTTGCAAGAAAATTGTGCTTGGGCTTCTGTTCACATTGCCTCAGATCACTTTCACACAATTCACTGATTTTATGATTTTATCCCAAATCTAGGCAGCAGTGAGACTGTGGGATGTTCGAGGGATGTTTTATCCATGGATGAAAAAAAATATCACAGCATCACATGGAAAGGAGAACGTATAGCTTTTCGATGCAACATCACACATTATAAAGACTTACACTACTTTTACATTTGATTTCAATACACAAGCAGTACAAACACAAGGTGTGTGTGTGTGTGTGTGTGTATGCGCACGCAGAGGGATTTGTGTAAAGTTTATAACTCCATGTACAAAGTCCATTATATCATTAAACCAGTCACACCAGTGAATTGGGTTACACCAAAAAGCTGATCTGATCTAATCAGCACTGTTCTCTCACACTGCTCATCTGATCTACAAAATAACTATCATCATAAACTGTTTTTTTTATTTTTATTTTAATGAGATATGTTTTTTTATATACTTACTCACCTAAACTGTAAGCCTCCCAGATCTTCAGATGAATAGCTTAACATTTGACTTTTTATAAGCCTCATAATGAAAGTAAAACTGTACTCTGTACACTATAGGCCACTTCCGCACTGAATTTAGGTAAAGATCACTTATTTTACCAAATAATTATTATATAATGTAAGTTTTTTTTAACATTATTTACATTTACAATACATATTATATTTACACTAGCTTTTATAATGTAAGGTCTGTTTTATTATAATGAGCTAAATACTTCTTAGTGCTAGTGATGGGAATACAGGCCCCTTTCAGGGAGTCAAATTCATTTGTTTAACTCAACAAAAAGACTCGGCTCCCAAACGACTCTTTCTCCAGCACTTTAAGATTCTCCATTTTAAGATTTAATACTTTTTTTTTTATTAACAATTAATGAGTAATGAGTGAAAGTGTAACTATCTAACAATCTGTTTGCTAACATTATTTATTTACAGAGGAAAAAAATGCTTTTCAGATATGCGAATCGGCTCCCAATGTTAATTCAAGAGAGTCGAATCAAAGAGGCGAATCAAAGAGTCGATTCGTTCGCAAAAAAAAAATCTGTTATTCTGCAGCCATTAAAGACGAATATAAAAGTAATTTAATGTGATTTTACGGTCATCCTTTTTTATTTTAAAGTAAATCTGTGTGTGTGTGTGTGAGAGAGAGAGAGAGAGAGAGAGAGAGTGTGAGTGAGTGAGAGAGAGAGAGAGAGAAAGAGAGAGAAATGATTTTGATGGAAAAATGGAATAAATAATAAGTTTATATTGAATACACGAGGAGTATAATTTATTATTCTATTGTTTAATTAGAGGGAAAAGATCAAATGTAGGCCTATGGATGCATATGAAGTGGCACTGGTCTATTATGGTCCATTAGATAATCTTTTACTGTCATAACAAGACATACATATGCATTTATTATTTCTAGAAAATCAGTCACTAATATCAGCCTAAAATATCTGGGATTCTGCATCATAGGCTGTGTCCCAAACCACATCCTGCCCTGATAAACTGTCAAACTACCACGCCAACATCTGCAAACTGCTATCCAATTGTGCACACAATATCTAGGCTATACATACATACATACACACACACACACACACACATTTATATATATATATATATATATATATATATATATATATATATATATATATATATA
>CM075022.1:17599345-17627536 GCA_037576675.1 Pangasius sanitwongsei
ACACACACACACACACACACATTTATATATATATATATATATATATATATATATATATATATATATATATATATATATAAAAGTTTGTTTGACTGCATAGTGAACTTTAATTTACCTGTCCTGAAGAACACCACAGCTAATCCAGTGTCTGAGCCACTAAATGTGTGTGGGAGTAGTGCACTTTGAGATCCTGCACCCATAAACTAGTATAAATTGCCCTGCAACAGGTCGGACTACCGGTAACCAATCAAAACGCAGCCACCATGGACACAACAACCAATCGCCGTTCAGGAAACAGAGCAGCCTCGCGCACAGGTGAGCTCAGGAATCTACTCATTTTATAGAGGAAGTAGGGAGGTATTGGGGATTAGTATAATCCTGTTTTAGTTGTTTCTAGCTCATATTCTTCTGATGTCTGGAACTCAGATAGTTTTAATCCTTAAATTTAAACTGAAGAAACTTCTTGTTTAGTCCGGCATTTAACACACAGATGCTCTTTCTGATTAAGGTGCAGTTTAGCTCAGCAATAAGAGTCGGCTCTTTCGACTCCCAAACGGATCTTTCTCCAGCACTGCCGGTTTTCAGAAATAAAACGGTTTAGTGAGCCTGTAAATATATTTAACGATCGGGAGGCTGATGTATCAATTACGGAATAACAACTGCTTCTTAGAAATGCGAGTCGGCTCCCAGTGTTAATTTAAAATAATCTAATCAAAGAGCCGAATCAAAATGCTGATTCAAAGAGCCGAATCAAAATGCTGAATCAAAGTGATGAATTGTTCGTGAACGAAGCAGCGCCATTGTGTGTTATTCCTCACCCACCACACACTACAGTTAAAAAACGTAATTTAAAGTGGTTTACACTTATCTAAGTTTTTACTTTTTATCTATATTGTGAATCATTTTGCAAACTACTCTTCTTTTAGATTACGCTGCAGGTCTGAGGGTTAATGGGCATGGAGAGTTTTGGCAAGCTGGCAGGGTTTTAAGCAGAAGAGGATCGGTTCCCTGTACGGAGCTTGATATAGACCTGGACTATGAAAAGTAATAGAGCACTTGGGGTCGTGCTGTTATTAGAAAATAATCAGTGACAGGGTTGGTGTGCTGTAGCCAGACACGAAGTGGAGTAATTATTACCTCCCTGAAGTGGATTACTTTCCTATAAGACCACATCCTGAAGTGGTTTATTCCTTTTATACCACAGCAATTTGCAAACGCTAACAGTTTTTTATTTAATTTTTTTTATCTGTTTATAGTTACATTTCATGTTGTAGAATGTCTGTGAAACACGTTAACTCCTGTTATCACTTACATTATAGCAGCTGTAAACAGTCGTTCCCTCACCAGCCTCGTTTCTTTCTCTCTCTTGAAGTTAATAAAAAAGAAAACGCAGCTTGTCGTATTACAGAGAAATCACAAAAGTTCTCTTGCGTGAAGACGTCCCCGTTGCGGAAAAACTTACTGACTGTTACAACGGGCGGACTTATGGAAGTGGAGACTCCTTCCATAAATGTTAAATAAACAAACTCCTCCTAAAACTTCAGCATATCAACAACTACAATTTTTTTTTTTTTTTTTTTTTTTTTACAAATCTGTTTCCGTGGAGCATATGCAACGATTACACATTAGAACAAGTGCATTAATACAAACCTGTGATTTACAGCTGTTATAGAAAATGAATCAACACTTTATGACCAATCAGAATTGAAAATTCAATGCTGTGGTATAATAATAATAATAATAATAATAATAATAAATCAATTGTTAGACATGCTATACAAATAAAATCACCTGAATTCATTTGAATTGTGAGCATTTTCATAAACAGCTGTTTCAAAAATGTCCCCTGTTCCTTTAGTCTATTTGCATTCATGAAAAAACAACAACACACCACCAGATGTAATGAATCTTGTGGAAAGCTTCTTGTATCTTCAGTCGAACAACGTGATGCCTCAACGTAACCTTTATTTCTTTTTTCACCACTTTAACATGCAGTTTCTCGCCCACTCACATCTTACTCAGTAATGAATTTTTAATCTCACATTAATAACACAAAGATTGCCTAAATCATACTATTTTCAAAATCTAAAAAAAAAAAAAAAAAAAAAAAAAAGAGAGAGAGAGAGAGAAATGTTTAATGATATTAACAGATTTCCTTTGGCCTCACAGTGGAACAATTCTGAAAAAAATTTAAATCATAAAATAACTTAGAAAGCTTTGTAGTGTGTGGACAATACCTGACTGTAAATGCATTGAGTTTTCGTAACTGGAATACATTCCGTATACTGTTTATCGACTCGTACCTAGTATACGCAGTTAAGTTACGGAGTGACGTTTGCCCCAGTGTTTCAGTAAAGTCTGATATGACACAATTCTCCACTGAGGGAAAAAAAAAAAAAAAAAAACACAACTCAGTCGCTAAAAAAAAAAATTTCATAGCCAATTTGCAAAGTGTTTTGCATACGCCGTTAACAGAAATGCACACCACTTCGCAATTTACTGTGTAACTGAGTCCACCATCAGCACCGTTATCTCTACAGGCAAACATGAAGGCCTGAACTCTCGTGAAGTTTGACAAATACTTCAGATGAGAAGCTCAGATAGGAGCAAATACAGAACTGTGTTCACCGTCGTATACCTCTGCAAGCGCTTCAAGTAACAGTTAATATTCAGACACTGAGTGTTTAAGACCATGTAGTGCCATCGATTGTTCTGAAAACGTAAGGGATGTACTGACCCAATAGCAAAACTGGATCGCTGGATCGGACTGTGATCGGAGCCGAGTTTCTCAAAAGCACTGCAGCTTGAAAGCATCACGCTGAATGCTCTCTCTACACCAGGTGAGACTATCTTAAAGGAAAACTTCACCCTGAAACACATTAAATATCTTTATATTGGAATATTTATGATGTGTCTAGTGATTCCGGTGCTAATTTGTTTTTTGGTGCAAACATTGGACTTAAAGTCCCAGAATGCAATGCAGGTAAGCGGTGCAGCTGAACTGTTCGGCTCGGCTAGTTAGCGATATGTACGAGATGATGAGTGCGATGGCACTGACGGCGGTATCAGCCTGAAAAGTTGAAGCTTTGGAAGCTGAGCTGTTTGAGCGGAGTGTACAGATGAGGAGGTGAGAGAGCGGGACAGATTAAAGGACTAAAGTGCCGCTGCATCACCCTCTATATGTAAAGCTGTAGCAAGAGCTAAATCCCACTGCACTACTATCTGAAGGTGAAATGCAGGAAAGCATTAAAAAAAAAAAAAAAGTGAAAATGTCATTACAAAAGGTCACATGTTAATTCTAAAGATTAGTATGCACTTTGTTCAGGGTGGATTTTTCCTTTAGTTGTGTAACAAGAGCCCCGGACCCACTGATGTATTTTATGGCGTGAATGCCTGTGATGTTGACTGTTGACGGAACGCAGATCGTGCACGTGAACGCATGACACAAATTGTCTTGAAGTCTTACATCACCGTCACGCCTCTGATTTAGGCAAATGTTACTGTGAGGGTGTCAGTACTGGATCGACATTGGGTTTGGTTGATACGTAAAAGTTCTGATATCTGGATATGGAAATTTAGAAGGAAAAAAAATAAAAAATAATGCACCCCTAGAAAATGTGCAACAAATGTGATGATGCCATCTACTCTGTGATGGTCCTGTAAGTCATAGGGCGCTTTCACACCTATTTATCCGGTCATCTGGTCCGAGTCCGAATCAGAGCGAAACTGATACTGGAAACAAAAAAGCAAAAGAAAACACCGACTGAGAGGACTGTAGGGCTGAAAAGGCATGTGTAGAATTTTTAAATGACAGAATAAAGTAAGCAAGCCCTTGCCAAGTGTGCATAAAAATCCTAATAATCACCCGAGCACAGAGAGCAGCGAGGCGCTTTCAGTGTATCGCTAGACGTTTTGTGTATCGCAGCCACTGTTTATTCTCCAAAGCATCACATTTCTGCGCTACTACACCTCTGTCCTTTGGCTCGGTTTGCTCCTTGCGGCTCATTATAGCAGCTCGCATCTACAGAACAATGTCGTCCGTAACCCGAAACGCACGGCGTGCTTGACTCACTTCCTGTATTTAAGTCGATTCAGCGCTAGAGTTCGACCGGAACCACACCGAGTCCACGTTAATCAGACGCCCTCGGGCCGGTTGTTTCGGTCCTCACCCGAGTGCGACTGCTGTGCTCTCGACTGCAGAAACAAACTGTACCAAATCGCGCCGTTTGAATCGCATTCAAACGGACTAAACACTGCATATGTGAAAGCACCCTTAAGTTTTGGTTTGAATCGAGGCTCAGTCGATTAGGTAACAGACTCAACTGCTACTAAGAAATTTTTAAAAAAAAATGTTATTACAATACTGTGACTGTGCACACACACACACACGCACGCACACTCCAAATTAATTCTTCAAACTTGAGAACGTCAATACCCAGTGTCATACATAGCTGCAATACTGAAAGGGAGGGGGATCAGAATAACGTGAGGTAGAGAACAGCACTGAGACACAGCTGTGAAATCATGAGAACATGTAGCGTTGTTGTAACAGACACGTTTGACGTTTGTGAGCAGCCGGAGTTTTAAACCTCGCCGAAATTGGTGTGGCCCGTCTCCTTGGCGTGCTCCCTCGCCTCCTTCTGCCCCACCAGACCAGTCTGACACGTCATGCAGCGCAGTGTGAAGCGGTTCACGTCCGTGTACTGGCGCTTGCGGCGCGCCTCGTCGGCCAGCTCCAGCGCCTGCGCCAGGACGACATCGTCAGAGGTGGAGAAGATGGTCTGCGGCGGGCAGTCCGTCCCGGGCACGAGCATCTGCAGCGGGTCGTAGTGGATGCCGTCGTAGATGAGCAGCACGCGCTTGCCGTAGCCGGCATCCTCGCCGAAGCGGTCCACGCGGACTGTCTGCGTGTCGACCACGCAGATCTCGCACTGGTAGAACTTAGACAGGATGGAGAGCTCGATGGCGCCACCCCACGTGTCGCCGCGCCGGATCCAAGCACAGTAGTCCTCGTTGCTTTTCCCCAGCACGGCCTCGGAGTACGAGGTGGGGTCGCTGGCTACGATGTGGGCAATGAGCTGGCGCATGTCGGGCGCGCAGGCCGCGTTATACACGCCTCCCTCCACCACGTAATTAACGCTGGTGAACAGACACGAGTTGTCAGCGGGTACAGTGCGACGCTCCAGCACAGGCGTACAGTCCAAGAGCGGGGTTTTCGGCGTGGTGACTTTAGGCTTGTTCTTGTCCTCCTCTACAATCAGCGTGTCTCCTAGGAGAGAATTCAGGAACCATGAGAACATACAGACAGGAAAGAACACTCGCGTGCAGCTGTACCTCTCAACTGCCTATCGCTAGATTTGCCAAGTTTACAGCGGCGAAGCAATCAAACCGAAATGATCCGGTGAATATTCTCCTGGCCGTGTTTGGAAAAAGTGGGCTGTAAAAAAATTAACACAGTTTACAAGCTTTCGAGGCATCACTTGGAATTTTTTTTATACACTAGCGAATAGAAAATGTATGACGTGTTTGTTTTTCTGATACCAGTTTCAAGACTGATCTGGCATTTCAAAATATATTCTACAGATTTAAAAAAAAAAAAATAAAAAAATCATGGCAGACACTACTGTGTGGCATAAACCAAATTCTGTGCAGTTCGGTTCCAAAGTCAGTCGACATCCTGGAAAATAAACAGGGGAAAAAAAACAACTTCATTCTAAGTATCTTCTTAATTTCTAGAAATAACCACATACCTGTTTGAGTTCTATAACAGGAGAAGGACTACTGCTGCCCTCTAGTGGTGTCACAGAGACTCGCGCTTTCAGAAATCTTTTGATTCGATCCCAGGGCATAAGATGATTTTAATTTAAAGTGTGGATCCTAATCACTAATCATTTTGTGGGCAGGATCAGAACCTTTATCGGGCCGGCCCAGGTCCGGCGGCCCGTAGCGACGTTACGTTTGTTACTGCGGCTCCGAGGCTCGTTTTGAGTAGGTGGAAGAAATCCCGTTGAAGCTTCGTATCGAGGCTTGCATCGTTTTCAGAGAATCGTGTGATCGACGATAAACAAGGCCTCGCCTTTCTGTCCGATCAGATCACCGCTTTGTTTTTTGTGCTGGGAAAGTGTCACAACCCCGCCTTATCTCCCGGGTCATGAGTTGAATTGGTTGAGTGCCGGGGCTTTGAAATTGCTCTGAGCTGTTCCACTAGTTAAACATTATTTTACTGTATCACACGGAAAATTCTATTGATACTTATTTGGTATTTATAGCCACACTTTAATAAGTAAATGAGATGATCGGATGATAATCAACACCTGGCGGGTGCTTTATCCGAAGCAGCTTAATCAACGCTCTTGAGTTTATCACTGCTATGATTTTTGCAAACCAGAAGACGTTGCTGTTTTCGATACTCCAAGACTTCAACACATTAAAGCCTTAAAGCTTCGTGAGGCTTCATCCACCCATCCCTAACGGGCTCTGTGTGATGTTATCTATATCTCTTGCAACAACACTGCTGCAGCTGATCCGATAGACTACAGTAAGAAATCGTAAACTTGCGATCGAAAGGCCTGCATAGTAGGTGTAGCTAATAAACTGGCAAATCAATCTGTAAATGAATATCTTACATTAATATGCCGGTCTGCATTCTGCGGAAATGGTCACAGGACAGGACATGGATGCTGTCTCGGTGGTGTTAAGCTTGTACAGGTGATGAGTCAAGTTAATACGAGTTCATACATTACATTTCTATATTTCCCTAGTGGAAAATAAGAGATCAGCTTTTTTTTTTTTCCAGACCTTTCAATTCAATTACGGTTCACAAGACTATTTTAATTTTGAACACGAACGCTAATTTCATTTGGAGAGCGAGATTAGAACCATTATCAGGCTGTGTGTTTTTCACCCCTGCTCCACACCTCCTCACCGGATTTTATAGGGTAATCTTTCAGATGTGCCTGTCCGTTGCGGAGATCCAAGCTCGAGGGTGGGTAGCCCACCATGATCTTCTGCACGTCGCACGGGATTCCTGTCAGCTCTTCCACCTTGTCTTTCAGCTCCTGGACACGGGACTGGTGCGTCAGGCCTTGCATCAGATGAGTCCCGTTCTTGGCCTTGCACCGCAATCGCAGCATCCTGAGTCCCTGATGAGAAAAAGAAATACGGCACCAGTGAAACGTTTCTCAACACCCAGCGCTGGTGTTATACTACAGTTGGGCCTCAGAATGGAAAAGCCCAGAGGTCTGCATAGCTATGAGGTCTGTGATATTTAAAAAAAAAAAATTCTTACAGTGATGAAAATCACAACTCAACATCATCAAAGGTATTATATTTATTAAGTTTCAAGTTTACTGTCATGTGTATAAAGAGAGCTTGAGCATCTATATACACAGAAATTCTTGAAATGAGTCATTATAATGAGTTACTATAGTTATTAATGAGACCTGGTGGTTAAGCAGGTAGCATCGCCGCCTCACGGTTCTGTGAAATCTCACGTGATCTCCCGTATCCGTATGGGTTTCCTCCGGGTTCTCCGGTTTCCTCCCACCTCCCAAAAACATTGCGGTAGGTGGACTGGCGACTCTAAATTGCCCCTAGGTGTCAGTGTGTATGTGCATGATGCCCCTGGCATCCAGTCCGGGGTGTATTCCCGTCTCAGACCCAGCGTTCCTGGGACAGACTCCGGATCTGTTTAACTGAGGACATGAATCGATTGGGCCTATTATTAATCCCAATCTCACCAGCTCAGAAACGAAGAAAGTTCAGGGATACAAAGTTCTATGGCTCGAATAAACAGCCAAAAATATCGTTGCACAATTTTATTAATGAGCTAATGAGCCAAATCTTTGAAAAGTTTAGAAAGCTTGAAAATAAATCTGTACTATGGGGTTTTGTGAGTTTTTTTTTTTTCCCCCCCACATAAGGGCGGCTCCAAGAAATTTGAGAACACTTAACTTAGAGATATAACAATACGAGTTAATACTAGCTTGATGGAATTCGTGGTTTTTATTATAAACTAGCTTTCTTTTACCCAAAGAAATGACTGAATCAGTAGAGGAGCAAGCTGACTATAAAAATTTTTTTTTGCACACTACATTTTTTTTTTTTTTTAAACATATGCTATTTGTGCATATTCATATTCTACATTTCATTCCCCTAAAGGCTGCTACACTTTCTTATCATATAGTCTACTGGATTTTGATTATATTCTGTATCATGGTTGCACTGTAGGATGAGGCACTAAGGAAAAACATTTCACTACATCACATCACATGTATATAATATGTATCTGACAATTAAACAACCTTGACCTTTGACCTCTGTACTGTGATTTGTGATGTCATTGTTCACTCAGCCACTGATGCAGCACTTTCTAAATAAGCAAGCTAACTTTAACATGCTGGAATAAGACTTACACATTATAGTATAAATCAAAATAAAGTTCCTCTCTCTAATTCCTGGCGGAATTAATGTGAACATTGTTTGTTTTACACGCATCACTGGACAGAACTGAACTGTAGCCGGTTACTGGCCATTTTAGCACAGCTGTCTAACTTAATAATAAATATCCCACAGTGCTAAGTCATATAAATCATATAAAAAAAGTCTCAAATAAAAATTGTGATAAATATATGCGATGCTTAATGACTTACATCTGTATTTAACGTGTTAATATGTTAACTATCCGGCGAATGCTAACCACCGTGACTCAACTAGCTAAAACTAGCTAATTAGCATCAGCTAGCTGGCTGAAGTAGCTTAGCAGATTTGTTTTTCCTCCGGTTGTATTTTGTAGTACAGCAGACAAACATGTCAAAAGTGCAATATATATATTTTGATCTAATTATTTCAACGCTGTATTTATTTTCAGTGTTCCATTGTACTCACCTCAGAGCGCCTTTATAACAACAACAGAACTGACACACTCTGACCAATAAGCAACGTGCGTATGTCGTCACCAGAGCCTGCGTACTTCGTCACCAGCGTGTGCGTACTTCTTCGTTAACGAACGCGCAAGTTGGTTAGAATTCTCTTTTTTTTCGTTCAAAGGAAAACAAACACTTGTTTTAATTTAAAGTTATGCTAATTTATCATATAAAGATATTGTGTACATTGTGAATATTATGATTTTAATTGAGTAAATGTTATATACAAGTGTAAATATTTTACAATGCCACCCAAATTTGATCTTTTGCTAAGTCTAATATACATTATTATTTATATAATATATTATTTATATAATATATGCATTTAAAATATAGGATTTTAATTAAAGTATTACACATACACAAGTGCAAACCCAAATTTCATCTTTACCTAATGCCTCACTAATAAGCATTAGATTGGTAAATAACATAAAAAGCTTAATATAATATAAAGTATTAGTTATGTTGCATATTCTTTATATAATATATAATGTTTTTTCTTTTAGAAATCTTGTAGTTATGCATATTTTAACTTCTTTCTAGACTGTATTGTTGTCATCCTTGTCGTCCTTGGACGGATGGACAACCTGAAAACATAATGCTTCCATCACACAGTGGTGGAGGAATAACAAAAGATCACCACATGCAAACATCTTATACAACGAGATATCCTGAAGATAAGAGTAGCTAGCTCGAGGTCGTGTTGAAATGTAATCTTGAATTTCCAAGGGCTCAACAGCACCACAGTCACGAAATCAACCAGCAAACATTTCTATCAAAGTGAGGCTGAACTTGACCACCGCAATCTTTATGAATGGGTCTTTATTGTTGTTATTATTATTATTATTATTATTGTTGTTGTTGTTGTTATTGTTATTGCTATTATTGTTGTTGTTGTTGTTATTGCTATTATTATTATTATTATTATTATTATTATTATTATTATTATTGTACAGTAGGTTTATGTCAGTTGAGGCGATGAGGCCAAGGCATAACTCACTACCCTGTACTGGACCACACTGCTGGTGGTGGTTATAAAGCGCTTAAGTAGGTATTATGTAGCCTTATGAACACAGCTCTCCTCCCAGACGCACGCGGCGCTGCGCTGCGCCATTTTAGAACACATGCGCATCTACAACGTCATTCTACTTCCGGTGCGCGGCCATTGTCGCCTGTCCCAGCGTGAACAGTTCGTCTAACGCGCCTAAAGTCTTACATTTCCTTCAAATTCTTAACATTTAAAGAAGAACATACTGAATTTGTTTCTAAAGAATGGCGTACAGAGGACAAGGACAGAAGGTCCAGAAGGTTATGGTGCAACCCATTGTATCCTTTCATGCTGTTAGCCGGTTAGCATAGCATAGCTACCAAACTCATTCATTTCGCTAATCAGCTCGCTAATGTAGCTGTTTTTTTTTTATTGTTAGCTAATAGGAGTAGTGCTAAAAATACGAGTTTTGATCTTTATTTGAGTATTTTGTTAGACTTTTATGTGGTGATGCATATAAAATCTGCTTTTGGTTTGTGTGTGAGTGTTCTCAATAATGTTTATTAATAACATCAAATAACGTTATTATAAAATTATAATGTTTCCAAGTTTCTATTCTTCTACATCTACATAAAATCTCGATTTTAAATCTTGTCTGTGGCTCATTTGTTGAGACTAGTGATGTATCTTTCGCAAATGATTCGACTCTTTGAATCGACTCTTTTAGGTGAACCTTGACTCGCATATATGGACAGGTTTTTTCTTTCTTTTTTCTTTAAAAAAAAAAAAAGAGTTCATGACTCAGTTTTACGCATAACAGGCGAAGAAGATTAATCACTTAAAAAAAAGCCATTGAGCCGATTGGGAGGCAAAGGAGTCGACTCTTTTTGGTGAGCCGAACTAAATGATCCGACTCACTGAAACCACTCAGAATTCCCATCACTAATTGAGATTAAAAGAGATTTTTTCACATAGCTCTTAAGTACGTTTTTTTTCCCTCAAATGTCCAGCTCATCCTTGTTGCTTGGCCTTGACTTTATCATCCCAGAACCTTATTTTCAGGTACCTACAGAATGTAAGTGTTACTTTTTTATTTACTGATTCATTCTTTCACATTGTGCTTTTATATGTTTACACGTTTTAATAATGTAAAGTTTGTCCAAGACTACTTTGAATCTTCTCTAGATACATCTGCACAATATATTTTTTCCTGTGCATAATATTAATCTCTTCCCAAAACCAGGATTCTTGTGGTGATTGGGTCCTAAGTATTGTTTATTGTTTAAGTATTGTTATAAAAATTAGAAAGCCAGATGCAAGGACCTGTGTGAATCAAGCCTCTTAGAGACAATTTGGAAATTATTCTTTTATACATACAATGCAAGTTAGTCCACACGATGTTATTTTGGCTTTGATAATTATGCTTGATTCTCCGTGTCATTCTTTTCTTCCTCGCAGCGATCCCGTATCCAGGTGTGGCTCTATGAGCAGATCAACATGCGGATAGAAGGCTGCATTATTGTGAGTGAACATTCAGCATCACCCTGCGTCACCCTACATCACACTATGTCACCCTACATCACACTACGTCACCCTGCGTCACACTATGTCACCCTACATCACACTATGTCACCCTGCGTCACACTACATCACCCTGCGTTGCACTCTGCGTCACACTGTCACCCTACATCACACTACGTCACACTATGTCACCCTGCGTCACACTATGTCACCCTGCATCACACTGTCACCCTGCATCACACTGTCACCCTGCATCACACGGTCACCCTGCATCACACTATGTCACCCTGCGTCACACTGTCACCCTGCATCACACTGTCACCCTGCATCACACTGTCACCCTGCATCACACTGTCACCCTGCATCACACGGTCACCCTGCGTCACACCCTGCGTCACACCCTGCGTCACACCCTGCGTCGCACTACGTCACCCTGCGTCACACTACGTCACCCTGCGTCACACTACGTCACCCTGCGTCACACTACGTCACCCTGCGTCACCCAGCGTCACCCTGCGTCAACAGTTAAAATGTTTGGCATCTCCTATGCAGTGGTGTTTGATACTGACTGTTACTGTTGACGTGACGTCGCTTGAGCACTCCCTGTACACGTTCACATGGAATTCACATGCGCTGATTTGCAAGTGGCCCTGATTTGCAAGCCAAAGATCTCACATTGAAATTGACTTGCTGATTATTATTTATTTATTTTTTTTGGTGAAAGGAATAGTTATGCTTACTGAGTGCACAAGCTTAAAAACAAGAGATAACGTTGTTACTGCGCCTGTATTTCGGTAGTCAGATTTTCTCGGTAGCATGTCAGCATTTTCTTTATGTTAATCATTTACCCTGGTGAAAGCTTTTTTGTTTTTAGAGGATTCTGAGTCATTAAACATGAAATAAATTATTTCTCATGGATTATTTGTAACACGGAGTTTGAAACGACACCTTTGGAAATGTTAAAGGCAACTAATGAAGCTTATTTTACAGATTTAAGAGCAAGGGCTTCATGTGCAAGCCATTCTCGTAGTGGCTCATTGTTCCATGGGATTAGAACGAACTCCTTGTGGCTGTTTAAAAAAATCATTTATTTAGCTGTTTGGTTTTGTCGGTTTGTTTTTTAATTCTAGGGCTTTGACGAGTACATGAACTTGGTTCTGGATGATGCAGAGGAAGTGCACATGAAGACCAAGAACAGGAAGCCTTTAGGTAAAATCATCAGTTATCATCTTTTTTTTTTTTTTTTTTTTTTTGTAGTTTTGTTACTGGTAATTTCACCTCGTGTCCTTTTTGCTCTCCAACAGGGCGGATCATGCTGAAAGGAGACAACATCACACTGCTACAGAGCGTCTCAAATTAACCTCGTGTGGATTTCACGGAGCGATGACAGAGTATTGTCTGAAAACGTTTATTTCGATATTCTTGCTTGCGTTTGTTGGCTTTTTGACTTGTTTCTAAGCAATGATTTATCATGCGTCATGTTTTTCTAACCAAACACCATTAAAGAATGTTTTGTTTGTTTATTGCTGACCGTCTTGTGTTTTTTTTTTTGGGGGGTTTTTCCCTCTCGTGTCATGTGATTTGATCGGTCTGCAAATTCGTAAAATTTATTACATTTGAATAAAAATTCATTACTGGTGTACATTATGAAAAGTCTAAGCTAAATAACAATCTCCAATATAAGCTTTATATAAAAGTCTGTTTTTATTTTTACATTATTTGCATTACTTAATTAAATCTTTTGATTTTTAGTATTTGAAATAATATACCAGGTTTGTTTGAGGAGTGCATGAGTAGTGATTTTCTTTTTATTTATTTATTTATTTTTACTTTATTTATCAGGTTTTTGTCCATTTGAAGACAAGCTTGGGGAAAAAAATGGAAAGGTTTTACCCAAATCTGCTAGTTATGTCTCGGACATAGCAGCTCGTGTTTCTTCTTTAATGGCTGCTGGAACAGGAAGCAGTTTTCTAAGGTGATGCTTGATCATGTTCATGAACGCTTTAGTCTTTAGAAAACAAACAAAAAGAAATTTCCCTTTCCTCCCAAAGTATATAGTTAGACGGTTAAACTGTGAATGGCCAAAGCGATCAAAACCTCCAGGATGTTCTCTACAAAAGTAAAAAATGTATAGCAGCAGCTCGCCAGTCTGGTTAGTTATCTTCCTTTTTTTGTTTAAAAAATTAGTTTCTCTTTGACTGTGCTCAAGGTTTAGTGAAATTTCCCGTTAATATTTGTCTTCCTGCTACGAGGGTAAGCTAGGTTTGAATGCTTCCCAAGGATGCTAGTAAAGAGCGGCACCTGAATGCAGTGTGCCGTCAAAACAAACAGCGCTGACGTACATTTGTTGAGTTATGTTGATGTGTTTACAGCTAGAACCTGCCTACTTGGAAGGTTTTATAGTGTTAAGCCCACAACCTTCGGGTTACAAGTCTGACTCTCTAACCATTAAGCCACGACTGCCCCCATATATGTGCATGGTCATGTAGTTAATGATGTGCTGTTTTTCTGACTGAAAAAGAAAAAAAGTGATGACAAGCCAGGTGTCTAAACCTCTTAGCAATGAAAGTCTTTCTGAAGTACTACACCACCATGTGTGTTTACTTTGGGATTATGTAAATATGATGTGTGTATATATATATATATATTTTTTTTTATAACTACCTCAATGCAAGTAACGTTCTTGCCCTAAAATGCCAAAAAAGGATTTTTCTGCATACATTTTTTATTATTATAATTATTATTATAATTATTATTATTATTATTATTTTATTTAATCTTTTTAAAGCGTGTCATCCAGTGTTAGCTTTGTAAAAAGGTTCTACATAGAAAGAGAAACTGCTGTTACTCGTGAGGAACAAACTGAGGAACCCTATAAGGTGTTCCAGTATGAAAGCCTTAAACTCTTAAATAAATATATATATATATATATTGCAGCCAGGGACCCCTTTAACTTTGCTTCGTCTCTCTGTCATCTTAAAGGTTTAAAAGTTTTAAGGAACCATATGGCAGAGAGTTTACCTTTCAGAAATGGTCCACGTAGGACTTCTTTAGACAGGTAGCACTGTTCACCATCTGAAGAAACCCTTGAGGAAGGCTTTTTTTTTTTTTTTATCTTTAAATACTTGATCTGATCTCATGTAACATACTTCCTGATGATTCACTGATGTAATGTTTCATAAGAACACGGTGCACCAGACAAATTCAAGGTTCATCATGATACCACATAACTGCTGATGATATTTCCTCTGAACGTTGGTGGTGTATGATGGAAAGATACGGTTGCTTAGGACCACCAGTTTTTTTTTTTTTTTTTCGTTTTATTTGTTATTTTTTGAATTCATGTATTACTTAATATTTTTTCTTAGAAAAAGCCCTGATGGGAACTAATGTTCCTGTCACATGCTGTCATGTTCATACAGCATCATGAGAGAAGTATATTTGTAAAAACTGAAGTGCTCAGTAGGAGTCAAGAGATAAATTATTTACAAACCCACAAGAGGGCAGTACGTCCATAAATCTTTACATTCCTTGAGCTTGAAGATTAAACACCTGTTGAAGAATGATCTCGTTGTTTTCATGATCACCTTAAGCCAGGAACATTGTTCACTTTTTAAAAAGTCAAGTAGTTGCCTTATAAGGATACTTGTAGAATTTTACAGAATCATTAGAAATATGTATGGGTGATTTCCACTTCCACTGAAGGATTCAGCTACAATCTGAACTATTAAAACACTTGGCTTGTTTTTTTCTTTTTTTTTTTTTTTTTTTTTTTGATACCATTCACACAGCTCAATTGTGATCAATACAATCTGTTTAGTTACATGGCAGACAAATCTCAAGGAAGCAAAACCAAACGCATTATCTATTAATAACAGGCGTCTTCTTCAACGGGAAGTGTGATAACAATCTGAAAATACGAAAGGTGTCGCACGTCAGCAAAAGCAGCACGGTGCCATGTTCCTCCATTGATGAGCTCTGTTTCTGAGGCAGGAGGTTCTGCTGCTGGTGGAGGGGAAGCTTTATAGATAGGAACTCACTGACAACCTGAAAAGGAAGTGGCATCTCAATTACTTTAAGCGAGTTTGCAAGTTCTTGTGGAAAGCAGGAGTACCGAGTGCAGCTTTCTGCAGCTTCAGTGGGAGGAAGTCAGTTGCTGACTCCAGACCCCCCCACGAGCGTTACTTCATAACTGCGACCACAAGCGCTCGGTAGCTGCCTGTGGATTGAAACCGCAGTGATACTGCATCAGGCTTTCGTTTTATCTCTGTGGGGATGTGAGTATAGTGTGAGTTTAGAGTAGGGGTTCGTGCACGATTAAAGGCCGCGTAACACTCATCGAGATTTGGTATTATCTTTTGAAAGGGTTTTTTTTTTTTTAACAAGTCAAGGAAAATGTCTTAAACAGACTTGTTGCTCCATTGTGTTGGTACTCAGTCCAACATTCTGGAAGATGTCTGGTTATAGAGGTGGTTAACAGGGACTGATTTTTTAATCCCACTCCCACACACTTTGCTCCTGAAAGACGTCTAACCAATCTCTCCTGAACGTTTGACCCTCACGCACTTATTTTTGACTGTACCTTTTCACCATATTTACTAACAAACTAGGTAGATCCTTTTTCCCCAAACTATGAACAAATTAGTTGTTTAAAACCTCAGTGACTGACCAGGATGAAACATTTACTGAAGATGGATGAAATACCACGGGAAATGGTTTTTCCTTCATCCTGCGAGTTTCATATCTGACCGCCTGCTCCAGAGACTTTTTTGTTCCAGTCCCGATGCACTATGTTTTTAGAAATAGAAGCAACTAAGTTAATTCGAAAATATTCTGGACAGTGTCATGTAACGCAGGGCCACTATCTGTGTCTTTATCTGTTTAAGGCTCTAAACAAAATGAAGTTGTATCTGTATTTTATTTTATTTTTTAAATGAACCATAACGCTCTGTCACAAGACACACTGAAAAACATGAAAAAAAAAAAGAAAAGATGTAGAAATGTCAACTCGGGGAGCAGTGTGTGAATTCTATCCCTGACAGTACGTCAAACTCAAAGCTGCAAGGTGAGTCAAATGAAAACTTTAAAACAGCAGAAATCAGACAAACAGATTGTATGTAGTTGTAATTTACATGAGTCATCAGCAATCACTCATACAACATCCGCAATCAGCTCGAAACGGCCTGGACTTACTGCGTACTGGTGTCTTGTTGCAGCATGGCAATGCACGGCATCACAGACCGTCAAAGACCTGCAGTTTGAGTGTCTGCTACTGCCACCATACTCACCGATACTCTCTCTGAGTGATTCCTATTGTTCTTTTGGACCACTAAAGGAGGCATGGGATGGAAAGACTTTACGGTAAGATCAGGAAGGGCAACAGGTGGTGCATCACTGAGTGCATATGCAACAGGAAGAATTTCTTCTGGAGGAATCTGGACACTTGTTAAGCACGGGAACGCTTGCGTTGAACAAAATGGAGATTATGTAGAAAAAAATGATACATATTTATGACACTTTTGGGAAGGTTTTTTTTTTTTTGTCTGACTCAGCTACATTACTCCAGTTCATAATTGGGCTCAACTAGAGGTGTGCGTGCGATGTTCTTTTTAATCCTCCTTGCGTTATTTCCTAGTTGTTCCTAGTTGTTGTTTTGTTTTGTACCCACCCACGATATTTGCTAACAAATTTAGTTGGTTGTATTTCCCAAAATATAAACAGACTAGTAGCCTAATTTTAACCACCCTGTCCCTGAACAGGCAGTTACTAAGGATGAATGAACAACCGGATGTTCTGTTCCTCTACATCAAGCCCAAACAGCGGTATTTGCATCGTTAAGCCATGTTTATCTCCTTTTGACTTTTGGCTTGAATCACTGAAAAATAGGATTTCATGAAATATCCCTTTTTGCTTTAGGTAAAGTATAATCATGTTAAAAGATGCTCAGATGTTGGACGGACCAAATATTTTTCCGAACTACATGACACGGTAATGGTCTTAAAAATACAGTATGTCCTTACACAATACTAGATTATAAGAAATCCTGAGTCTGTTAATCGTAAGCATGCAACCGGATGTGTAACTGACAAACTGTTCCTTAGCTACATTATTCAAAACTGTCAGAAGGTTTATCAACATATAAATGTTATCGAGAGTGTTTATTTGAAAGCTTTTCTAGCGCCTCTTTAGCTCGAAGCCCTCGTTGCGCGTAAAATATCAAATTCCCCCTAACTTTACATGCTCTACCTCTTCCTCCTGGTAAACTGGGGTTTCATTGCCTTCATTTGCATACTGCCACATGATTGGGTCTTATATTTTATGACACAATATCCCTCGCTTGTCATGTGTTTAATACTAACTCTGGTTTTCCAGTGAGTTTTTTTTAGCTTCCTGTTTCTTAAAGCTACTGCAGCGACAGTTTTCACATTTCAAACATTTTGCGCACTGGATTACTCCACAAGTATTTCATCATAAGACGGACTTTATAAAGTTCATAGTGACGTGAAAGAAAGCATGTTCAAAACCCTAAACAAACTAGGTGGCCCTGTTGTTCTCTCAATCCAACATGCTGGCAGATGCCATGTTTTCCGGAGGTTTCCATGTTTGCCAAGTTACTGAAAAACCTCTCATCCAAGTCTTTTGTACTTTTTCGTCTACCCATGAGCCCCAGAGACTGGGCCTCTGCCTCCTATCGATGTAGCCAGGCTGTGGGAAACTCCATGACCGAGCCTGTCATAGTCCGCTTAGCTCTCAGTGGCTCTCGGGATTTAGCCGACGGAAACGCTGCCCAGGTCAGATCGCTATCCTGCCTGATCCCGTGAGGCCTTCCTGTTCCAGCGGGAGTGATTGTTAGAAGCAGCTCTTTTGTTTGGTCTCTCCCCATGACCTGTCTCATACCTTAGCTCTGACTAGCCAGGTGGCTGCCCGGCTCACATCTCACTACCTCACCACCCACAAGGATCAGGATATATATACACACAAACTACACGTGTCAGTTTACTAGATTACCAGAAATGTCTGCCCCGATTAGCATTACATGTACAAAATGCTAGGTGGAACATGATCCTTTAATGCTAAAACGAATGGTTTGTTAAAGTTACTGCGCTTCTGATTAAAGGAGCATGAACGGATTGCAGAAAAAAAAGGCATTTTCACATCTCCTTTATCCACTCCTTTCATTAATTTGGTGTTTTAATTATGAATTCTTGAATAATGTAAGAAAAAGCCTTGCTACCATTGGATTTTTAAATGCAATTATCTTTTTAATTGGTGATGTAACAGTATCTATGCCACAAAATTACAGTATACTCTCAGAAAACTTTACCTTTCCTTGTCACTTTTATACCTTATAGTGTATTTTTCTACATGGAAAAGTGAATGTAGTCTATCTTTAAGAATGTGATCTATCTTTAATTAGATTTAGAGTAATACTAATTTAGTCCTTTTTTTTCTGAAAGTATACAATATAGGCCTATTATGTGAGATATTTGTAAAATATAGTAAAAGCATAACACATCATACTATATACATAATTACTTAAAAGCTTTATAGGAAATCATTAAATGAAACATGAACCCTTTATTGAACAGCCTAAAGAATAAACAAAATCAAAATAATTAATAATAATAACTTTATTAGTTTTCTACTTAACATTCCTCACTTTTCAGTTACCCGTGTCACTGTGTTATATTTACACAGCCTTGAAAGTCCTCTGTAGTATTATAATGTGCGTGGTTTCGGGACTACAAAATGACAAAAAGACAAAGTAATTTTGTCTGTTCTACATCATATTCAAAAGATCTTCCCTGCGTTTCAGGCCTGTTGAAGGCTCGGTAATGAATCATTCTTTACTTGGCTTGAGAATCCTGTATCTCAAGAGGTTTCACCTAAAACACACAGTCATAACCTCTACAGTCATTCCAGGCTTACTTTAGAAAAGTGATCATGTTTTCCAGTGAAATGGCTCTGAATGAGCAGTTCATGACATTAGTGTTTTTCTTATCTTGTTTTAACAGCGCAGCAGCAACGCATAGTACCTTCATATTTCTACAATTAACACATACAGTAATCTGCAGCTTCTGATAAGGCCTTTTGTTTGAATGTTCAGCCGAGGAAACAGAGTAGCATTTTTCATTGTTTGAACCCATTTGGCTATAACGCGTGGTGGGAAAGGTGGGAATTGGTCCAGGGTAAAACCGAAGGTGAGAAAGTGTCCGTCCTTTGTCTGAGCAAATAATGACCAAGTTCCGAACATGGCCGCTTTTCAGCACCATTTTAACATCGCTATGCTGTTAAAAAGTCGATGATAGGAGCCAGGGTCGTGAAAGTGCAGTGTATGATTTCTTATAGTCTACAAAAGCAAGGCAGGTTACATTTACTTTAACTCAATTCCCATATGAAGGTGGTTGCGCAGGTGTTTGCCCAGATGCGACTGCTTTAGTGTGCTGCATTCGTTATTAACCTAAACCTGATATGCATTTGTCCATTTGCATGAATAGTCAAATGGGCTGACTGAAAGCGTTAGTCGTATTTATTGCTTTATGCAAATGCCAAAAGAACTTCTCACCCCCCGTGCCACTAAAATGGGCCATTTCTCTCCTTTTACAACTAGCTTTCTGTTTATTTGTCAATAAAATACACTCACACAGGCACACATACTGTGGTGGCGACTCGGTATGGAGTGCTTAAATGTTCGGAACAAAAGACCTGCAGCGGAGCGAAAAGAGACGGCGAACAAAAAACAAACGAGTAATGAAATTATAACAATACGGACAGAGAGAGAGAGGTACGCGGACCACAATGGCAGGGAACAATCGTGCTGCATCAATGGAAAAAAAAAGGAGGGGGGGGGGACCTGGACAATAGGGCCGGTGACAGCAGGACAATAGCCGCACTGTTTTCAATTAGACATTATCTCATACACCGAGTGGCAGGTCTCATTGTGCCGGGGGGCTATTTTCAGGGCCGGCTTTGTGTGGGCCACCGCCAATATTCCCTTCAGCCCCCGCAGAGAGAGTCGGCCCTTTTATTCTCTCCACTGTTTGTTTTTTGCTCAGCACTAAACTGTGGGTGGCTGAGAACAAACTGTCTGCGGAAAGGAAAAAAAAAGAGGACAGGGTACTACCTTTGCCTTTGTCACCCATTAGACAATTAGATTAAACATGGATCTACGCTGCAGAGTGGATGCGCTCAGACTGTTGCATGAATTTGACGTGTATTGTGTGCAAGGGTTTGTATCCAGTGCTTTTGGGTGGTCTTAATTGTCTCCTGAACGGACGTGACCTCACATGGTGTCCCCGCACGCATATGGAGCGCGTTGGCCGTGCTTTGTGCCTTGACGTTCAACATATTAAAGCAACCTCTCAAAAACAACCTGTGTGTTAGGGCAGACGTTAGGCCTGTTATGCATTTAAATATGTTAACATACAATAACATGTAATAAAGTGTATGATCTCTTTCACAACAAACCATCTGGTCTGGACTATTATATAGGCTACTGATGAAGCTTAGCAGATGCTGTCTGTGCCCTAAAGCTGAAAGCAAAACTCCACCCTGAAATAAGTTAAATATTTGTGATTTGTTTAGCAATTCTGGTGTTGGTTGCTTTTCGTGCGTTTTCATTATTCCTGTGAAAAGTTAGCGGCTGTGTGATGCCCTAACATCACGGGATGACATTGTTATTGCCAGCGCAGTTACAATGGAGAAAAAAAATCCAACAATCTCAAACGTAAGCAATAACCATCGCTTCTTTTCTCGCTTGGCTCGGCTAGTTAGCGATCTACGAGACGACGAGCGCTATGCCGTTAATTAGCATGAAGGTTGAAGCTTTGGAAGCTGATCTGCTTGAGCAGAGTGTACAGATGAGGAGGTGAGATAGCTGGACAGAGCACAGGACTAAAGCGCCGCTGCGTTGCTCTCTTTAGGTAGGAAGTAAGTAGGAAAGTAGGAAACCGTTAATCAAAGTGAAAACAGGCCAACATGCCAATAAAAGCGGATTAAACGTAGAAAATAATTTCATTATAAAATGAGTTGTGTTTTTACTTTATTGCCCTCATTTTACAGTTAGATGTAGTAAGTGATATTGGTCGACACTCTGATGGTTCTCATGCCCGTTTCCTGAAAACCTCATTGCATACATTGCATGCAATAACAGCTGGCACCAGCATTCTTCGGTATCTTTGGACAAATGCAAAGATTTTATCAATGCAGACGAGGCATTTGCATTTGTATCGTTTGCATGATCCAGTTCTCTAATTTTCTCAAACTAGGCTGGTTGTTTCAGGCGTAAATATATTTTTCAGAGGCGTCATCACGCATAAAGCTTTCTGATTAGATAACATTTGAGGCTAGGTCACTTGGCCCATCTGTCACTCTGGTTTTAACCTCATTTGGGCTATCCTACCCGAATTCTTTCTAATTTTGTGAACTTGTTATGTCAAAAGTAAAGTGTGTTGTTTAATGCATTTTCCGCAACTTGTTTGTTACTGCCTGACAGCGGAAGCTAATTTGGAATAGGTTGCGGTCTTCCGATGGTTTCTCAGAAATAATGTGCTCGATGTTATCGGATGTGTGTTGATTTTTTTTTTTTTTTTTTCACGTATTTGTCCCTTTCGCTGTTTTCTATCAGCCCAAATGCACTGCGGTATGTGTGAGACCCTATCTCTGCATGTGTTCCATGTTTCATTCGCAGTCTGGTGAGGGCCTCATGGGTTTTTCTTTGGTAGAATGCACACATAGACAAAACTTCTATATTGGTTTGGGTGTAATCAAAAATTGCACCAGCCAAGCAAAATAGGCATTTTATGTGGTTTTCGTTCCTCTCCTGCTTTTTCTCTCTGCACCTCAAAGCCTCTGCCTCTGATAGCACTGTGGGCTCAGTATCCAAATGAGGTCATTATCAAAGGTCATGGAAGTTTTCAACTTCATAAATTATATAGTAACACTTTACAATAAGATTGCGTTAAATAATATCATTTATGGTTATTAGTTAACATTAATAAACTATAAACTTTAGTGTTAGAGGTGGTAAAGGTACTTAAATTGTATACAGTAATGTTGAGGTTTATGGTTTGTTAAAGTTACCTAATGTGGGAAATAATGTTAGTGAAGGAAACCTTATTGTAAAACGTTACCAATTCTGTAAGGAATAAAACATGATGGGGCATGATGTTGAATGAAATAGTCACCGTAAAGTTGATCATTTTCCTCTAACAGCTCATCCAAAAGTGCTCTATTCCTCTTATACTACAGCAGATTGCTGAAGATTACCATTTTTATTGATAAAAAAAAAAATTTGTAATTTTAATCCATTTACCTAGATTTAATGTTGTGGAACATCCTGAAACGAGTTAGGCTCACTGACGTTATAGCAGCTATAAACCGTCGTTCCCTCACTAGCCTTCTCTCATTTTCTCTTTCATGAAGTTAATAGGACAAAAATACGCAGCTGGTCACGTTACTGAGAAACCGCAAAGCATAAACTCCAGTCCTGAAGACTATCCTGTCATGGAAAACCTAAAGCGACAGCTTTGCCTCTGACTGCGACAAAGCGCTGACGCTGGAGACTCCTTCCGTAAATGTTAAAAGTTAAATAAACTCTTCACGCGACACGCCATCTTATCAACGATTACGCGTTTGATTTTCTTTGTTAAGTAACCATGCATTTTTAAATCCGTTCATTATTAGACTTGGATCGTGTGGCATTTCCACCATACGAGCCCCTGTGAATGAGCTGTTGCTATAGAAACGATAACGTTAGAACGAGTGCATAAATATAAACCCATGATTTGCAGCTGCACTACTGTCAGAGCTGCTGTTTTATAAAATTGATCAACACCTTCTGACCAATCAGGATCCAGAATTCCATAATATTGTAAATAATGTTACCTAATGTTGAAGTGTCACCAGTTATGCTCATATATTTAAAAACAACCATCATGGTGTTTGTTTTTGTCTTTTAAACTTGAATGTCTCCATGAACATGACACTGGGGATAACGTGGGTATGGGGATAATTTTCTTTGCCCACACATGCTAAAAAAACAACAACAACAACAACAACAAAAAAACACCGAGTGGGTTCTGACAGGAAAAGGCAGTCTGTAGTTGCGAAGTGTGATAAGGCTATAAACAGGCAAACATCACAGTAATGCTCGAGAAAGCGTTTAATGTCGGCTTCCTGTATTCTCGCTTTCGGGGTCTTTATTGCTTGTTCTAGACTATTGAGTACAGTAAAATATGTGAGTTGAAGATTTCATAACACATCCTTTGGGAAACGGCACATCGGTGGTTAAGTTTCTGCACCACTCCACGGTTGGGCTCTTGAACAAAGCGCTTGACCCTTAATTACACGGCTGTTGCAGTCACTCACTTAGAAGACAATTTGGATAAAAGTGGATTCCAAATTAATTCAAACCAGTGTGGTATTGGCTTACTGCATTTAATATTGAACGCTCGTCACTTACAGTGAGTGCAAAAGATTGCACCCCTGATGGTTATTGAAGAAAAAAAGAAAAAAAAAAAGAAAATGTACCTGTTCTTTACAATGTATCTTCAAAACCAGTCAAAAATCAAGCTAGAACATGATGAAAACGAACAGCAACCTTTCTGAAAAGAGCTAAAAACAAGAACTGAATTGGTACTGAACCCCTAATGGGTCACAATGAGATTTCTTTTTTCAGTACTTTTGCGTTCTCATGCAAGTTTAGTGCTCCCTGGCAATAACTGTATTCCCTCGCATTAATCATGCATTCCCTCTCAGTAGTTCTGCTTTCTCACCAAATAGATTTCGTGTTCCCTCACTACAGTGTTGCGTTCTCTCGCAATCATTTTTTTCTGCATTAACTCACAATAGTTATGTTACCTCACACATAATTTTTCACTGCATCACAATAGTTTTGCGTTCCCTAGCAATAATTTTTTGCATTACCTCACAGTAATCTTTGCGTTCCCTTGCAAAAATGTTTGCATCACTTAATAACATTCCTCGATAATGAATAACGTTCCCTCGCGATACGTCTGCGTTCCCTCCTAATTAGTTTCGCATTCGCTCGCAAGAGTTTCGCATTCCCGCACAAAAGTTATGTTTTACCTCTTACAATTATTTGCATTCCCTCACAATAGTTTTGAATGATCTTGCAAGAGTTTTGCATTCCATTACAATTCAATAACATTTGCATTTTATCAGAATCGTTTTGCATTCCCTCAAAATAAGTTTTGCATTGCATCGCAATAGTTCTTTGTTACCTCACAAAAGTTATGCGCTACCTCGCAATAATTTTGGCATTCCATCACAACAGTTTTGCGTTCCCTTGCGCGAGTTTTGCATTCCCTTAAAATAGTTACGTGTTACCTCGCAATCATTTTTGCATTGTGTCGCAATGGTTTTTGCTTTACCGCGCAATCTTTTTTACATTCCGTCGCAATAGTTCTGCATTCCCTTCCAATCATTTTAGCGTTCCCTCGCAAGAATTCTTTTCATTCCTTCGCAATAGTTTTATGTTACAGTAACGTTTGTGTTACCTTACAACAGTTCTGCATTACTTCGCAATAGGTTTTGCATTTCTTCGCAATAGTTCTGTTTTCCCTGGCAATAATTTTTGCATCCTCTCACACGTTTTGTGGTACCTTGCAATAACCTTTGCGTTCCCTCTCAATAATCTTTGCATTCCATTGCAATAGTTCTGCATTCTTTCAGAATAGTTCTGCATTCCTTCGCAATCAATTTTGCATTCCCGCGCATTAGTCTTGTGCTACCTCACTGTAACTTTTGTGCTCCCTCTCAACAATTTTTGCATTCTCTCACAAGTTTGCATTACCTTGCAATAACTTTTGTGTTGCCTCACGAACATTTTGTGTTCCCTTGCAAGAGTTTTGCATTGGCTTGCAATAATTTTTGCATTCCCTGGCAATCATTTTTGTGCTGATTTCCAAAAGTTTTGTATTACCTCGCAATAATTATCCTTGGCTTAGTCCCTTTATGCATTACACTGTCATGGTACACACCCAGCAGTGTCCTACAGCACTTACTGAATTTTACTTCGAAGCCGGATACAATTATGGAGATATATTGCAATTGCTTAGTACACATGGGTATGTAATTAGTGAACAAACACTAAAGCACATTCTGAAACATAGGGGACTTTTAAACAACGACGTATGCGGTCCGTTTTATTCGTGATCAGTTACAGTACTGCAGGCAGCTTCACGGGTACAGATGGACATCGTGTAAGTGCAAAGGATATGGTCTATGCGGGAGAAAGGAAGATGTATGTTTGATTATCAGCGAGCTGAATCTGAGAGGAAATGAAGACGACAAAATTATTGCGAGGGAATGCAAAACTATTGTTAGGAAACACAAAAATGATTGCAAGGGAATGCAAAAGTATTAAAAAAAAATCCCACCATTACCCTTTATTGGCTCAATACCTTGACTCGCTCAGTCTCCAGAACTAATTTGAAGAACACTAAATACTACATTTGAGAGAACAAACAAGCTGCTCAGAGGATTAAAAAAAAAAAAGAAACAGAGATTAGAACTGTAGGGTGAGCATAGGGCTGGGAAATATGATGCTCTAATATCAATACTGTGAAGAATTATGTAACAATGCATTTTTTTCCCTGAGATTTCACTGATATAATGATATCTTTATACATTTCTGTTTATTAAATTAAAATGATTCTTTTTTTTTTTTTTTTTAAAGCTACAAACTGTTGAATAAAAACAGCTGATTAAATGTTAAAGGTTTTTTTTTTTTAAAGTGTATTTTGTGGAATGATTTTTTTTTTTCTTTACAGATTTTTAACATTTTCACCCTTTTCTATGCTACATTTTTTTTCTGTAGACATTAAATAAAATCATCTCGTCATTTAAAAAATAAATAAATAAATAAAAATCCAACACTGCTGGAAGTTATAATTCGTGATACATAGCGTGTATTGCGTATTCGAAATGTCTTCGGGTTTCATGAGAAGTAAGAGAAAGCAAACTTTTGCACTCAGCTGTATAAATTCCTTATTTGAAGGACATCATGGTGCTGAACGACTGGACAAAACAGTGTTCTATTTACACCGTGGCCTCATGGACTTCTTTAGTCAGATCTGGATCACTTTAATTTCCCCACTTTTTGTAGCAGTATATAGTGTATAAAGTCTTTGAGTCAGCTGAGTCAGTGCTCCAGTGTGTGTGTGTGTGTGTGTGTGTGTGTGTTAGATAAGTGTTCCTTTGTGTAACAGTGAAGGCCGCAGTGCATTTTGCGACTGGACAAAAACCCGTCTCTTGTCAGAGAAAGCGCTCTCAGTGTGGTCAGTATATCGTCCGTCTCCCTCGCCGCCTCGCCGAGCTCCAGGCCAGATAATCCTCCAGGCCAAAGACAAGAATAAAAGAGGGGGCTGGAGGGGAAAAAAAAGTCACCAACTTCACCTCAAGGGGAGATAAAGGTGAAAGACCTGAAAAGCACAGGAGCGAACAAAGATCGCAGGAGCCTGTTCTGATAAAAACCCAGAGAGCTGCTCTGTGACAAGAAAAGGAAGAAAGAGTGGCCAGGAGAAAAGGAAAAAGAAATGAAAAGGGCAATAAAAAGATCCAGAGAACAAAGATGAAAAGAAAGAGAGTGGAGAAAGAAGAATAGTCTCAGGGAGATGAAAATGGTAAGAATAGAAGAGCTGGAAAGGGTGAAAGAAAGATGGCACAAACAGTGGTGAGAGAGATGGAAAGGGGGAAAAAATAATGAGCTGACAAAGAAAGAAAGAAAGAAAGAAAGAAAGGCAAAATAGAGGATACAGTGAGGAAAAAGGGAAAAAGAAAGAAAGGCAAGATTGAGGTCAGAGGTGAAAATAAAAAAATAAATAAAGAAAAAATTAAAAAGAAGGAAAGAAAGCAAGTATACCAAGGAAGAGGAATAAATAATGAAGAAATGTAAAAAAGAAAAAGAAAAAAAAGAAGCCAGGAAGGAAAGATGGACTTGGAGAGAAAAGATCTAAGAGGAGAAGATAGAAGAAAGTGCAGAGACAGAGAGAGAGAGAGAGAAAGGATGGAGTCGGAAAGAAGAGGAATGAAAGGAAATAGAGAAAAGAATAAACTGGAGAAAATGGTGAAAGATAGTGAAATGGTGAATGAAAGCAAGACGGAGAAGAGAAAGATAGAAGAGCTCTGTCTCTTCTGGTAAGAGAGAGAGAGAGAGAGAGAGAGAGAGAGAGAGGTAAAAGGTTCCATAATCCTGCAATGGTGGTTGTCGAGCGTCGCCATGGCAACAGGCACAAAGGCGCGCGGTTTCCTATTGATGGCTAATTGTATTCCTCGCAGCTCTTTTGTTAATTGTTGTCTGCTCGGCTCCCACTTCCTGCTGGGCGGCCGCACAAAGGCAGGAACAGAGGGGATTAGAAACGGCACAATGGTGCTGGACTCTCGGGCCGGAGAAGCTGCGGCGAGCCGTGAGCGCACATGCGGCGAAAAAGCGACAAAAAGAGACGTTACAGAAAGCCTTGAAGGCGTAACCAGCGAGTTCACCTGGGTAATTCACTCAAGGTGGTATCTCCCCCCCCCCCTCCGTACGCGCAGATGGCATGACCCACGTCCCGAGCTCAGCGCGCGGCCCATAAACACGCTCAGCTCCTGAAGTAACAGTCGGGATGGTGGTTCAGGGTGGAGGATTTCTGCAGTCATTCCCTGATCCCCTGAGCTAATCCACATCATCACACTCTATTACTTTCCCCTGATTAAGTCCATTACAGTAATTCACACACTAGCTAGCATATTAAT